>JADRCC010212176.1:0-10757 GCA_019843855.1 Hylomyscus alleni
TATCAGTGGCTCCTCCTAAAATTTTGGAAATTCAGTTCATGTTTTGTCCCGTGTTTGGATAACTGGCAAAATCTGATGTTGCTTCTGATAAGATATATCAATATTCTTCTCAGGAACATCTACCATTTCACCTTAAATTTCATCATGGACTTTCTCTTGGATCATAGGACTATTATTAGCCTGTATACCTGACTATTGTAAAAGATTCCTTCCCAATAAATTTATGGGCATACAATCCTCATAAGGCCTTAAATTTTATGTTCTTCCTTTTGGTCCTCACCAACTGTCTTGTCTTTTTTTTAAATCATCCCTCAATCACTTGCATAAATTCTTTGTGGAATTGCAGATAAATTTCCTTTTCATATTTTATCAACAGTAAAGGACTGTGTCTGCTGTTAGTGGTTTCTTATGATTTTCAGTGATATGAGTTTATTTCAGATATTGGAATACACAGTTAATCCTGCATTTGAAGTACATCTCCATATTCACATAAAACAGAATTCAATGACTTAGCATTTCCTCTATAATGTGTAAAGTAATAGTTTTATACTAACAACATCCTTTTCAAGTGATACTATATTCTCAGATATCTCAGTCTTTGCTACATAATTTATACCGCATCACATTGAATATGCAACTGTCACTATAGATAAGAGGCTCCTCATTTCATTTCACATGGGCAAAAATATAGATATTAAGTTTAGCTTTCATAGAGCCTTGCTTTCTGATTGCCTATTCACATATTGTGTATTTTTAAAGGTAGGTGACGATTCCTTTGCAAATATTCCTAGGTTAACAAAAGAAAATATTTTCATTTCACAATGGCTCCCAAGATTATAGAAGATTCCATATAAGTCTACATTAGTGAACCAATGAGTTTATTTGGGATTGTTTACATGGTTATGGTTTAAAGAGTACTTACTTGTACCTAGATGATTTAAAGATAAATAGGTACATTTCAAAAAGTTTTACTGCAACATGGGTGACTACATACATAACTTGGATGACAATCACCACAGATAAATGTGGTTTGAAATTTATTAGCATAAAGGCAATACCCCCTTTAAAAAAACAGCATTGTGAGAAGTTGCACCAGCAAAAGCAGCAGATATATAGCATGTGAATTTGGAGTTTTGGTCTTCCTGTCAAAGCTGACTTGTAAAACATTGAGTCACTAGCTTTAACTACTTCTTTTCCTCCTATGTTAACTACTTGTTTTTCCTCCTATGTAAGTAATCCAGCACTTAACCCTACTTACCATGTGTTAGATGTTCTTTAACACCGAGTGTCATGTGGAAGGCAATCAGCACAAATGATAATGTAGTCAGAATCATTATCCAAACAATTTTCCATGAAAACAGTTCACCTAAAACAGTGAATCACAAATCTTACCACTGAAACCTTGGAATGGACATACCTACTTAGAAGGGCTAGCTTATCTGATGCATATTACTATTTAAGAGATTACCACAGGGAATATTAGGCATAGGTAAGTATGGTGAGGCAGTGATAATGAGTTGGGCTAAGAGCAGGACCTGACCTGAGTAGAAATAAGCCAGATAGATTTTAGAGTGAGACTACTATAAGAGTATATAAAGGTCACTTTCCTTATTTCTTCCCATCTACCCTGCCTCATAAGATTATTTGTTAAAAGGAAGAGGCTTTTCCCCTCTTAGAGCTTATTAAGATCAAAATCTTCCCTAGTGCTCATATATACACTTCCAAGAATTAATGTAAGTTAGTGCTGTAATACTCATGTTTGAAATATCACATATGTGCACTCCTCACTTTTATGTACTCATTGACTGTTAGGATATTGAAACCATATATATATATAGAGACTTAACTTTGTGTAAGTTTTCTTTTTCTGTTACTCATGAATTTTCATATCTTAATTCCTAGGTAAAAATTCTACAGTGTCTAAAATATTTCATCATGTCTAGCAGAATGCTGATGTAGAGACCACAATGAATTTTCCTTTATCATTTTGAGTATTTTTTTCTTGGGGAATAAACTCTATTTAGCTCTTACTTTCTTACATGTAATTCACAGGAATCAATTCCTTTCCTGGATAAATTCTCATGCCTTGTTGCACAATGAGCTCTAAATGTAATTTTGCTAGTTGACCAATTAGTTAGTAGCAAATTTCTACATGATTATATTTAACTAAGACCTTTTCTTTGTTATCCACCTTCATTCTTCTCTGTTCAGTGAATGCAAAATATGCTTAAACTTCATATTTCCTAAACTATAAGATAATTTCTGAAGTTTGTGTTAATTAAAATTACTTTAAAATAGGCTGTTTAGAATTCAAAAATACATAAAATATTTTTATATCATAAAATATACCTTTTGTTATTCAATCAAGATATAAATAAGCTAAAAATTATTTCACTTTTTATATAAAAAAGTACATGTATTATAGATTATATATACATAGGTGAATATAAATACATATACCTGAACAAAGATATCTTTCTACTAAATCAGTAGACTTAGTCTTTTTAATATCCTCTTTATGGTTATTAAAACCAAATGCATGCTTACAAACCAATTTTGTTTGTTTCATTTAATTCAAACATCAAGTACTGTTTCATTAATTATAACATGGTATCCAATTTCTAAATCAATTAGGTGAGTTAGTGTATAAAACCACCAAGGATTTATTTTTTGCAATGGACATATATATATATATATATATATATATATATATATGGAAATAAGTTGCATAATAGATTTTGAAAACTAATAAAAATGAAATAGAGTTAAATGAGTAAAGAAATGGGATCTCCCTGATGCATGTAGGCAGGCAGATTATATGCTTTAGATTGGCTATCAAATTAGTAATTATTAGGATATAAGATTTGAATATGGAATTAAAGTGGAAAAGGGAAGTCAGTTCAATTTACAATATGTTAAAAGGGGAAACTGCTAGATAAAACATCGTTAGTTAGAGCTTGACTATATTATGTGTTAGTAGAAAAGATGGAGATTGAAAACATTAGGAGGTAAGGACATTTAGTTACCAAAGGAACAGATGAGTGAAATATTGGGAGATGTTTAAATTTAAGTGAATAGAGAGCAATCTCAGTATATTAAACACAAATGCTATCTTAAGTAAATCATCCTATGTCTGTGTTCAAGACATACTCTCATAGACTAGATTAGAACCAAAGAGTTTTAAGGTGTTATTTCAGGTTAGTAAAACATCATTGAGACATGGATAAGAAGGAAAAGATGGTGAGAAGTGATGATTTAGGAGCATCCAGTTATTACCCTGATGAATTTATCTCTCTGCCTCATTTCTTCTAGTTTTATCATCAGGTTTGATTTCTATTTTTCTTTTTAGAATTTGTGACTAAATTTACATCATTATTATTACCTGACTCAGTCAACTATGTGGATATATTTTAAGGAAGAGCTAGCACTAGTATTCTTTAAATAAATGATAAAATGAGTGATAAAAATGTGATTATGATAAAAAACAGAAGTCAAGGTAATGAAAGCTCCACTACACAGCATAGGATTAACTATGAATTTAGTTTTTGTATGCTTATTTTATGATATTTATTAGACTTTTGGTTTGACATAACTTTTCAGATGAAAACAAAAGTGAGAGGAGATATAGCTTTAAAAACTCTTAGAGTTCTAGGTGTATCTAAAGCCATGAGATAAAAGGAAATCAGAAGAGAGTAAGATGTCAAAGACTGTGCCTTGGAAACTTCAATGTCAATATACCACTTAATTTTGTTGACTTGAGACTAACTAGAGTCATCTGGAAAGAAGACACCCTAATTGAGTATTTGCCTTGATCAGATTGGCCTGTCCTCATTTCTTGATTAATGATGAATCCCATTAGGAGTGGCTAGTGTCATCTTTGGACAAATGTTACTGGGTTGGTTAAGGAACCAAGCTGTGAAAACCAGAGAAGGCCAGTGGTCTGTGTTTCTCTGTAATTTCTACTTCAGTTCCTGCCTCAAACTTCCTACTTTGAACTCCTATTCTGGCTTCCCTTAGTGTTAACTATGATTTAGCAGAGTAATCCAAATAGATTCTTCCCTAACCCCAACTTGTCTCACAGTATCAAAAAATGGAAACTCTAATAGCCAATGATACAGAGTGATAAAATAAATACACCCAAGATATTAAGAGATGCAGCACTAAGTGATGAGTAAGGCAAAGAGAAAATAAAATAAGTCCGTAGACACCAAGTAAAAGAAGAATAGAATAATAAGTATGTGTGATGATGGCTGTTACTGAAGAAAAAACACACATTTTACCTGGTAGGACAATACTTATGCTTTCTTCTTGGTGCGTTATAAGGTTTTGAATATAGCAAGTGACATTATAGTGGGAGTTGGCTTCAATAAGAAGGGCCATTTTCATGGTGAAGATTTTGCTTTCATCTTGTGAATAGGATATTGATGTAGCTGGAATAATCTCTCCTTTGCTGTCTCTCCATTCCATGTGAGGCTCTGGGAACCAACCTTCTGAATGACACTCCAACATCACACCTTTGGTGTTAGGGGCATGCATAAGAATCTGTATGTCTGAGCTTGTTGCTGGTTGAAAACAAAACAGGAAAATACTATTTTAGGTACACATGAAAGAGGACACAATAGAACAATAAAAGCTCCTTTCAATTTTAATCCCAGTTTCAAAAGACACATTAATATTCAAAAGACTGCAGGAATCATGTTGCCATAAGAAGCTCGTGAAAATCAAAAGAGCTACAGGGAAAGGTTATAATATGCAGTCAGTGTCATATCCAAGTTAAAGTCAGCTGAAAAGATGTTTCACTTGTTTATTCATTTATTTAAATGTCTTTGGTATTTACTAAGTAATAGAAATGGGGCTATAATCTTGGATTATGATAAACAGAAATAAATATTTGAACCTCAGAAATATAATGATTTTGTTTTAGCATTATCACTAGTTAGTTTTGAGCACCTGTAAACAGATTATAAAAATAAGTTTCAATTTAAACAGTATGGAGTAAGTTTAGTTGAAACTATGTGTATTTTACTTGTCAGTAATTTTATAAAATATGTTTCACATAAAACAGGTAATATAGTAATACTATGAAAAGTATATTTATTTAGAAAAAATGAACATATCTGAAATAGGATAATTTCTGAGACATAAATTTGTGTAATGTACTGTTAATAAAAGAATTTATGGAGATTTAAGGCACTGTATCAAAACTGATCTGTCTAGTAAAATGTCTCTAGAATAAAAAATATTTTATATCTCTACTATAGTAGCTTTATGCCACATATGACTACTATGGCAATGGGCTACATTGTGTTCTTTGGCCTTATACTGCAGGGTTCAGGGTTACATTTCTGCCAATAAAGATTAAACATTTAGCTCTAGAGTCCTTCATATATGTGCACACATATATGGACTTCTTCAGTTTCCTTTAAGCCCTCCATTTCTTTTTCCTTTAGAATATTTCAGAGTAAGTAAAGGAATACAAATTACATACAATTGTCTATACTTTACATACAGCATCGTAACTGAGAATAGTGAAAAATGTAGTTAAACTTTAAGATTTAGGAAATTTAGTCAATGAGTAGTCAGTGAATGGATTTGGACATAAACCAAAAAAAGAAGTATTTCAGAAAGAATATTTTTCTTACTTTAATGGAAAAAATTATCTAATATATTCTGATAATTTTCCTCTTATCATCTCTAAGAATATCTTCCCCACCTATCTAGACACCCAAATTTTTAGTGAGAAGCATATTTTTATAATTCAATTCATCTGAAAAAATACTAAAGTATTGTCACAAATACTTGAAAGGGTAGGAAAAACAAGAGGAATCTGATGATAGGTTGAAATCTAATAATGCATTTAGATATAACAAAGTTTTTCCTGATAGAACTAATTTCCATATTGTAATAATTTTCATTTTTGATCTTTCACAACATCCAATTAAAATTGAATACATACTGATCAACTTGCATAAATCCATGCAATAAGAGTTAAACACTAGAAATTTTCCATCTACTCAATTCTATACAGACTTGAATCATGAGCACATAGCACTCAGAGAAGAATCCATGCCTACCTATGACTTTGACCTCTGTGATATGCTCTTCATAGAATTTGTCATCTTTGAAGAAGCAGTGATATGATCCATCATCATCAGCAGTCACTTTAAAGATCCTGAGGGTTACTTGACCTCTTCCAATGTTATCTTTCAGGAGTTCAGTCCTCTCGACATACTTGGAGGTAATTTCTCCATGAAGATCTTTACCATTCTTATACAGGTATATTGGCTCTGAATAGCGATTCCGAAACCAGCGAATTTCCATGTCCTTTGCTTGTTGTGGTGGAGACAACTGACAACTGAGTTCAACACTTCCACCCAATGGAGCAAAGACTGGCTTCTGTAAGCCATTCACAGTGAATTGTTCTGTGAAGGATTATAATAATCAAAACACCAGTATGTGAGTTAGTAAATATGTTCACACCTCTTATTGAAATTATTCTCTTTGATGATCTCCCCTCTATCTTCTCTCCATCTCTCTCAAACACTCACATATACTTCATTTAAGACCACTTTGTTTATTCAGAATGTATTTTAGTTATAATTACTTAGTTCATATGAAGCTGACAGTGTTACTCTAAATGATTAAAGAAGTTTTTCAGGATGTACTTGAAGTGCTGAGCCACTTCGAGAGAGGCTAGATCCAAGGCTAATCAAGGTAATGTGAAAATTAGTAGCAGAGAAAATGGCAGTATGAATAGGTCATGTCATGTAGTGGAGATTTTGATGAACTGAGGCTTCAGGTACAGTAAAGAGTCCATAGCCTATGAGTCTTCTAATACATGTAAAAAGATTGTAGATGAGTATATGATAGGTCCTGTTATTCCCTTATGTTAAATTCTTACTTTTTAAGTGACACAGATTAATTTATCCTGATCAAATTTTTCATTAATGAGTCTCAGTATTGAGGCAAGCAACACAATGTAATAAGCAAAAGCTATTTTTATCTTGTCAATACAACAAGTATTAAGGCTCAGTAGTATATGAATGAACCATAAATTTGAACTTTAATTTGTAATATTATGTCCAGAGTTGCTCCCTCATGTACTACTGAGTCTACAGGATACAAAAGATACAAGAAAGAATCTCAGGAGTTGATGAAACAATCAAAAATAAATTAATCAACTTAGGGTAGGGACCAGGAGCTACAGATGTAAGCATCACTAACAATACAAGAGACAGAAGAAAGAATTTGAGGCTTAGAATATACCATAGAATACTTAGAAGATATTGACACATCTGTCAAAGAAAATACAAAATATAAAAAGCTCCTAACCCCAAAGATTCAGGAAATCCAAGACACTGTGAAAAGATAAAACCTAAGAATAATAGGAATAGAAGAGGGTAAAGATCCCAGTTCAAAAGTCCTTTGATCTTCAACAAAATCATAGAAGAAAGCTATTTTAACCTAAAGTAAGAGATGACCATAAATGCACAAAACAACCTACACAATACCAAATAGATTGGACAGGAAAAGACACTCCTTCCATCACTTATTAATCAGAACAGTAAATGCACAGAACAAAGAAAGAATATTAAAAGTCATAAGAGAAAAAGGCCAAGCCACATATAAATTCAGAACTACCAGAAGTATACTAGGCTTCTCAGCAGAGACTCTAAAAGTCAGAAGATCCTGGACAGATGTCATGCAGACCATGAGAGAACACAAATGCCAGTCCCAGCTATTATACTCAGCAAAATTCTTAATAACCATAAATGCAGAAAACAAAATATTCCATGACAAAACCAAATTTAAACAATATATATCTACTAAGTCAGTTCTACTGAGGAATCTATAAGGAAAACTCAACACTTAAGGGTATTTACACCAAAGAAAAAGTAAGAAACTAATTATCATACAAGAAAAGCAAAAGGAGATAATCACACACACATAATACCATATTCAACAACAAACATAACAGGAACTAAAAATCATCTGTCTTTAATATCTCTTAATACCAATGTACTCAATTATCTAATAAAATATCAAAAACCATTCAGAATCTAAAAGTGGAAATAGAAACAATAAAGAAATAAAAAAGGGAGACAACTTTGGAGATAGAAAATGTAGGAAAGAGAGTAGGAGTCATAGACACAAGCATCACCAATAGAATCCATGAAATAAAATAGAGAATTTCAGGTACAGAAGATACCATAGAAAACATTGAAATAACAGTCAAAGAAAATGCAAAATACAAAAAGTTCCTAATCCAAAAGGTTCTGAAAGTCCAGGACACAATGAGAAGATCAAACATAAGGATAATAGGTATAGAAGAGAGTGAAGATTCCCAACTTAAAGGGCCAGTAATTAGAGAAGAAAATTTCCATAACCTAAAGAGATGCTCATGAACATACAAAAAGTATTCAGAACAACAATTACTTTCTTGCTTTTTCTAGGGAATAGTTTCTCTCCTCGTGTTTTCAGACTGGAGCAGAAAAGAAATTCATATAATAGTGAAAACACCAAATGCACAAAACAGAAAGAATTTTAAAAGCAGTAAGGGAAAAGGTCAAATAGCATATAAAGGTAGACCTATCAGACTTACACCAGACTTTTCAACAGAGACTCAAAAAAGCAAGAAGATCCTGGGCAGACATTTTACAAAACCTAAGAGAACACAAATGCCAGCCTGGGCTACTATACCCAGCAAATTTCTCAATTTCTGTTGATGGAGAAACCAAGTTATTCCATGACAAAAGCAAATTTACGTAATATCTCTCCACAAATCCAGTCCTACAAAGGATAATAGATGGAAAATTCCAACACAAGGAGAGAAACTATTCCCTAGAAAAAGCAGGAATGTAATCTTTCAACAAACCCAAAAGAAGATAGCCACACAAACATAATTAAAACTCTAAAAACAAATATAACATGAAGCAGGAATCACTATTCCTTAATATCTCTTAACATCAATGGACTCATTTCCTCAATAAAAAGAAATAGACTAACAGACTGGGTATGTAAACAGGACAGCATTTTGCTGCACACAGGAAATGCACCTCAATGACAAAGATAGACACTAACTCAGAGTAAAAGGCTGAAAAATAATTTCCCAAACAAATGGCCCCAGAAAAGAAGCTGGAGTGGCCATTTTATTATCGAATAAAATCAACTTTCAACCAAAAGTTATCAAAAACGATAAGGAAGGAAACTTCATACTCATCAGAGGAAAAATCTACCAAGATGAACTTTCAATTCTGAACCTCTATGTTTCAAATTCAAGGGTACCCACATTTATAAAAGAAACTATAATAAAGCTCAAAGCACACATTGCACCTCACACAATAATAGTGGGAGATTTCAACACCCCACTCTCATCAATGGACAGATTGTGGAAACAGAAACTAAACAGAAAGACAGCAAAAGTAACAGAAGGTATGAACCAAATGAATTTAACATATCTATAGAACATTTCATCCTAAAACAAAAATCATACCTTCTTCTCAGCACCTTAAGATACCTTCTCCAAAATTGACCACATATTTTATCAAAAAACAGACCTCAACAGATACGAAGATTGAAATAATCCCATGCAGCCTATCAGATCAACATGGACTAAGGTTAGTCTTTGATAAGAACAAAAACAACAGAAATACCGCATATACATGGAAATTGAACAACACTCTATTCAAGGAGGAACTAAAGAATGAAATTAAAGACTTTTTAGAACTCAATGAAAATGAAGACACAACATACCCAAACTTACGGAACACAATGAAAGCATTGCTAAGAGGAAAACTCATATCTCTGAGTGCCTCCATAAAGAAACTGGAGAGAGCATACACTAGCATCTTGAAAGCACACCTGAAAGCTCTAGAACAAGGAGAAGCAAGTACACCCAAGAGGAGTAGATGGCAGGAAATAATTAAACTCAGGACTGAAATCAACCAAGTAGAAACAAAAAGGAATATACAAAGAATAAAAAAAAACCCAAAAGCTAATTCTTTGAGAAAATCACCAAGATAGATAAACCCTTAGGCACACTAACCACAGGGCACAGAGACAGTATCCAAATTAACAAAATCAGAAATGGAAAGGGAGACATAACAACAGAAACCAAGGAATTTCAAAAAATCATCAAATTTTATTGCAAAAATCTATACTCAACAAAACTAGAAAATCTGGATGAAATGGACAATTTTCTAGACAGATACAAGGTACCAAATTTAAGTCAGGATTAGATAAACCATCTAAATAGTTCTATAACCCCTAAAGAAATTAAAGCATTCATTAAAAGTCTCCCAACCAAAAAAGTTCCAGAATCAGATGGGTTTAGAGCAGAATTTTAACAAACTTCCAAAGAAGATCTAATAGCAATACTCTTCAAACTATTCCACAAAATAGAAACAGAAGGAACACTACACAGTTGATTCTAGGGATTGTCAAAACTACACAAAGCCTCAACAAAGAATGAGAACTTAAGACCAATTTTTCCTATGAATATCGATGGAATAATATTCAGTAAAATTCTAGCAAACTGAATCCAAGAACACATCAAAATGATCATTCACCACAATCAAGTAGACTTCATTTCAGGGATGCAGGGATGGTCCAATACATGGAAATTCATCAGTGTAATCCACTACATAAAGAACTCAAAGAAAAAGAACACATGATCATTTCATTAGATGCTGAAAAAGCATTTGACAAAATTCAACATCCCTTCATGTTAAAAGTCTTTGAAAGATCAGGAATTCAAG
>JADRCC010212190.1:0-14639 GCA_019843855.1 Hylomyscus alleni
GGGGGGGGGGAGAATCTCTTGGAGCAGCTCTTTAGAACAACTGAGGATCTCCAGGCTTCTCCAGGAGCCCCAAAGAACACTGGACTCTCTTCTCACAAAAATATACCCATAAATAATATTTTCTATGACATCAATTTTACAGACCCTTCAGATAAAGAAAATGTATACACAATAACTCCAGTGACAATAATTCCAGTAAAACAAAAGAGTCTAAAGCAGGAACAAGGGGGGTACAGAATAATAAGATGGGACAAGTTGCAGAACAAACAGGCCTCTACTGTAATGTAACACTGGTAACTACAGTAAGTAGTTCTTCAAATATAAGTGTCTTGACACCTAACAGTCCTTCGTATGTCTCTCTGGTCAATCAGTGAGTGACATTCCCAAAAGTACTGATTTGGGATTCAGTCTTCTATTACCTGGGCATCTGAAAGTCCTGCCTGTGTAAACTGCCATCCGAGAAAGACTACTTCAAAACCTAGAAGTACATTTTACTAATCATTTCCAGTTCTATTTTATCGATGGGAACTGAATACAAACCTACACCTCTATGGCAATAGGGCTGGAGACCATAGCTACTATCTGTGAAAACATATATTAATTAGCATGGATCCCACACCATTAAATAATGATCATGTGTGTGGTGACTTGAGAATCAAAGGGAATATAATCAAGAAAGATTGCTTTTGGAATTAGTTTTTTTCTAGAAGTCCCAAACTTGAAACAAACATTATAGCATCACTTCCTGACTTAGAGCAGGTTGGAGAGCATGTCTTCTAAAATTAATTCCCATTTCTAATATTCTGGTAATGTTTTTGAGTCTCGTTCCCCATTGCATCCTGTCTTACACGTATAGCCCTTGTTTCAGGAGCTCTCAATCCTGTGGTTCACTGTCTTCTTTATCTCACTCCTGTGCTCTTATTTGCTTTAGTGGGGCACACTTATCAAAATCTAATAATGTTTTCTCATGACAAAAGCACATTTTGTGGTGGGTGATTGTGGTATGTTTAGTTCATGTGGCTTCCTGCTTTGATGAGAAGGTAGACGGCTGCCTCCTGGTATTTATATCCCAAGAGTCCCTGTCAGGATATAAACACGCCCTGTGATCTGGAAGGCTGGGTTTGAAAGGACAACACAGGAGACTAGAAAAGTCATTAATTACATTATCACAAAAATATTTGCTGCTTTTCCTTAGCATTATAACTACCATTGCTGCTGGTAATGCCTTTTTATTTGTCCAGTAGGGTTTGCTCCCATTAGATTAGATTGAGTGTCTCTTCTAAGTCACAATAAGAGATTTGGCTCTGTGGTTTAGCTGCTGGCTGTGGTTGACTGATACCCAAGCTCTTGACTCCCTGCTGCGTATCTAAGCAGTACAAGCTGCAGTCAATGCATTTAATCTACATAAAAAGAACACAAATTGCATGTTAGCCTTTGTTTTTTAGTCCAGTAATCGGTCCCCCTCCCCGCTTTACTCCCTTCTGGACAATTTGAGGCACTCTTGTGTGATCCAGAGACCGTTGCATATTTTTTCTCTCCCAATTCAGGTAAGAAGAAAAGTCCTTTGCATTTTAATTACACTTGATCTTCTCATTGCATGACCCCTGTAATTTATAGATTGTTCATAGTGAGTGCTGTCTGCAGTCCTGCTGTGTAGCTGATAATATAATTCATGTGCACTTGCACCGTACACTCTTGTGGGGCTAGTGGCTTGAGCTTATGTTTCTTCCTTTGCTTGCAGAATTCTCTGAGTCATCCTTCAAAGTTAAGCTCCTGTGGCTGATGGCAGTCACTGATTTTGCAGGTGTAGAGAAAATGCCACTCAGTAAAGTCAGGCCTACACCTTTGTTTACATATAAAAATGACATCTTTCTTTCCAACTACTTGGGCTATTTTCAACGCCTTGGCTGTTCATTGCAAAGCTAGAGACAGGGTGTTTTTGTGCTTTGGAAAATACTCTGAACATTTAGAGCAAGTGTATGGGAAGCTAAATTTCTTTCTTTATCAAATTTTTAGATGCTTAGCTATTTTATTTGCTTTATATTGACACTAAAGCTAGAATATTCATATTCTCCAGAAGGTATACTGTGGAATAATTTAGATTATTTTCTCAACCCAATTCTGATTTTTCAAAACAGATTGATTTAATTTTACATGTATAGGTACTATGAGCATGTAATGACCAGTGAGGCTAGAAGATGGCATCAAATCCCCTGGGATTGTAGTTGTGAGTACAGTTGTGAGTACAGTTGTGAGTAACCCATGTGGGTACAGAGAATCAAATGTGGATTCCCAGAGAGGAATCTGTACTCAGCTACTGAGCCATTTCTCCAGCCCTGTATATCTGTGAGTAGGCCAGCAATTGTAGTCTATCCTGAGAGCTTGGTAGAAGTTCAACCCATTCTAAAACAACTGAGTGTCTATCCACATTCTAGGAAGATGGCTATGTGGTGTTTGGAAAGATTTAAACAATTGTTTCTCAAAGCTGCATACACAAATTAGCCAAGAACTCTGCAAAATATACCCTGGTTCCTGGGCCTAAGCACCTGATACTGATTTTATTGTATGATAATAGTTTTACAAGCTTTTTGGGTTAATCTAACATGAAGGTAATAGCAAAAATCACTGGATTAAACAAATTTTTAGAGACAGTTATTTATTTATTTTGATGTGTGTGTATGTGTGTATATGTAGATGTATGATGTATTATGGTATGTTTATGATGCATATAATTGTTAGTGTAGGAATGTACATGTATGTGTGTATGTGGGTGCCTGGGTGCATACCTTCGTACATGCGTATGTGCATTCGTGTGTGTGTTGGGGGGGGGGGCTAGAGGCAGATGTCAGCTGCTTTTCTTGAATCACCGTCTATATTTATGTTTTGACAGTTTCTCACTGAACTTGAAGCTCATCAATTCAGCTAGATTGGCTGGCTAATGAGCTTTAGGAATCTGTCTCTTCCCCACATTGCTAGAGGTTATAGGTATACAATACCAACCATGCCTTGACTGTTACTTGGGTTCTGAGAATTCCAATTTATAGGCTTATGCTTACACTACAGACATTTTACTGACTGAACATTTTCCTAGCTCATGGACTGGAACTGAAATAAGTAATTCCAATCTGAAATCAATGCCCCTAGGGCAAGTCCAAAATCCCCCTACTTATTTTCCCAGGACAACCAACAAGGATTTCACCACAAATTAACTTGCAAATATTCATTCATTGCTTATTATGGGCCCATGTCACTATATTTTACAGATTTACTCCAATGAGACAGAAGGTAACATTAGAGTCTTTTGTGCCAAAAATATTTAAGAGTCACTCTGTCTGCTGGAAGCTCTGTAGTATGGTGTGCCCTCAAATATTATTGAAAGGTAAAATCCTTTGTAAAAATTAAAGCCTACCAGTTTGACTTCCTAATAACCAATTTCAGAGAATCCCAATTTCCATAATAAGATATAATTTAGGACTTGGACATACTTTTTCTAGTATATATTTAGCAAGTTTTTGATTGTTTTTTATTAGAAAAGGTGATCTTTTGAGAAATATTTTCAAATGAAACTTGGAGACTTGGCATTGAGTTCTTATTTTATCAATTAGGCGTTTGTTATCATATCTGAAAATTTCCTCACCAATTACACAGTGATATCATATGTGTTAATTTTAGGTTAAGTAATAACCCAGATTTCAATCAAATGTGCATATCCGGGGGGGAGGAGCTGGTCTATGTGCATTGTAAACAGAGAAGCCACCTTCTAGAGAAATGGTTCTCAACCTGTGGGTCACCATCCCCTTGGGGTTCAAGTGATCCTTTCACACAGTTGCCTGAGACCATCCTGCATATCAGATATTTACATTATGATTCATAACAGTAGCAAGATTACAGTTACAAAGTAACAATGAAAATAATGTTATAGTTGGGGTTACTGCACCTGAGGAACTGTATTTAAGGGTCACAGCATTAAGAAGGTTAAGAACCACCTTTCTGCTATACTTATTGCTGCTTATCTACATCACCTAGGTTTTGCTAATGAGCACAGAACTGTCAGAAAGGAATTTAATAATGAATAAAGAACTCACTAATTGGCCTCATGAATGGTGATGTGAACCTCTGTTGATGAAATCCCATGATTTTAAGATATATGGAACAGCTCAAATTTTTCAGTAACACTCTACTCCTGCATGAGTCGGAGTCACAGCCCAGTAGTATCTATTCCTCATACCCTCAGATGGCCAGTAAGGTGCAACCAGTGTTCAATCTTCATGCCCCATATGATTTAAAGAGAGAATTGATTCTCTATTTTGTCCTTTATCTCCATGCATGTCCTGTGACAAACACGTACTGGTGGTTTGAATGGGCTTGGCTCCCATAGACTCAAGTGTTTGAATGCTTGGGCCTTAAGGAGTAGCACTATTAGGAGGTGTGACCTTATTGCAGTAGGTTTGGTCTTGTTGGGGGAAATAATATCACTGAGGGGATGGCTTTGAGGTCTCCTATGCCCAAGCTACACCCAGGATGACACACAGTCTCCTTCTGCTGCCTGCAAATCAAAATGTAGAACACTTGGCTTTTCCAGTACCATGTCTGCCTTGCTTGCTACCATGATGATAATGGAAGAAAGCATAATGAGAGTTTTGGTTTCTTTTAAAACCCAGTTATGTTATGCGAATATGTTTTTGTTTTAGTTCCAGGTTTAGGATATGGGGCTGCTTCAGATTGTCCACAGCAGCTGACTATGATTTGTCTTGTGCTCTGGGAGGAGGATGATTTTGCTAGCTAAAGATAGTTTACATTTGGAATTCTGAGGACTCAGGAAAGGCTATGGAGGCAGCCGCTGCTTTTGCTATTTAGTAGAATGCTGGACTGCTGTTCTTGCTGTGTGTTGGTTTGCTGGTTTGCTGTTTGTTAGTTTGCTGGATTATTGGTTGAAGAACTCCTGACAACAAAGATAGGACTTGCCCCAAGGAACTAGACACCCCTAATCAGCAGGAAGTAGTTTAATGAGATCTATGCCATCTTCTCTCCTAACCTTCTTTGTCCCCTACCTAGTATTGGGGAGTTGGAAGCAACTGGGATGGAGGAAGGTAGTAGATATAAAAATCTAATAAACTAGCCAAAATATAGGGCTACAAATGTTGACCAACTGTGAGACTAGGCAGGAGATCAGGATATGAAGGAATGAATATTCTGTTTCAGGATATCGGCAAAAAATTTATTGAGGCTGCTGCTGCTGCCACATCCACTTTTCTCCCAGAAGTTTCCTTCCTCCTCCTCTTCCTCCTTCTCCTCCTCTTCTTCTTCCTCCTTCTCCTCCTCTTCTTCCTCCTCTTCCTCCTCCTCCTCTTCTTCTTCTTCCTTCTCCTTCTTCCTTCTCCTCCTCCTTCTTCTTCTTCCTCCTCCTCCTCCTCTTCCTCCTCCTCCTCCTCCTCTCATCCTCCTCCTTCTCCCTATATTTTGTTTCAAAAAAGGTTAGGAAAATGGCTGACCAGTTTTAAAAGTTGCCAGTGGAAATGAAGGAATCTGAGAAACAAACAAACAGGATGAAATGGGAAAACTAGAAGGATCATTCCATTCTCTCATTTTCAGAAGGGTTGCAGAGTTGGCTGTGCAACTAGAGAGGTTACAGGTAAATGTGGTAGTGACTGGAAAATGAGTATCACTAAAACAGGTTTGGACCAGGTGACTGAGCAGAAGGATCCTGCACGATAAAAGAGGGAAGTCAACCAGACTAGAAGGCAGTTCCCAGCCCTACCTGAGAGTCACACATTTTCTCTTTCAAGTTTCAGGAGCAGATATGCAGCATAGAAGAAGAGCAAGCCATGCAGAAAAAACTTAAACTATCCATTTGGAGAGAAAGGGTTAATCTGGAACCAACTGTGTCACTAGAAGAGGGGCCTGGGATTATGAAATCACAATCAGTTTTCCCAGTGGTTGTGCAACACATGCCTGTTAATGGTGCTCATCATGATTATGATGAGATAATGTGGTGTCCTATAGAGCTATAGATCTGAAGCATTTATAGAGGTTATTTCCTATGAAATGCATTTCTTTTATATAAAACAAATAAGATATAACTGGGCTACCAAAAATAGTTATTCTCCAAGACTGAAAGGGTTTGGTGACAGCTGTGCTAGAGGCCAGTCAGCAGTTAAAATGATTAATGTGGTAGAGAGAGGAAGTCGTGAATATTGAACAACAAAATATACCAATGGGAATGAATATTGATAAAGAAAAATTGCTTACTGATCAGTGGTATTCTGACCTACACTAAATCTTTGAAACTGTAGGTTATCCCCAATTAAATTTTTTTCTTTATAAGAGTTGCCTTGGTTATGGTGTCTTTTCACAGCCATAATACCCTAACTTACACATATACACATTATAAATATACACAGAAATATGTTTTTTAAAAACCCAAAGGCATGAAACAAACTCCTGAATTCTAGGTATTCAATCATTGTTTTAGGAATACTTCTTGCTGTCTAATGCTGATTATAATGAAAGGGTAATCCTACCCCTATAGTGGTTGGTTGTGTGCATGTTTGAGCACAGTTTTCATGTAAAACAGTATTTGGTACTTTGTAAATGGCTTTACTCATAATTTTCTTCTGTGACTATAGTTGGAGAGTGAGCCCTTGCTCACTCAAACATTTTCTCTGGCCATCATTAGCTACCAAAACATTCTAATTGCTGAGAGCAAACAAGTGGGCATGGATCAGCCACAAGTCAGTTGTGTATGATGTGACATAGAGTTTTTTAATAACATTTTTATTAATTCTTTGAGAAAGTCATATTATTTATTTTGATCATATTCATCCCATATTCCTTCTTATAACTCCTTTCAGATTCATATCCCTATATCTTTCCCATCCCAATACAACTTCATTTCCTCCTTCTCCTCCTCCCCTTCCTCCTCTTCCTCCTCCCCTTCCTCCTCCTCCTCTTCCTCCCCCTTCTCTTCCTCTTCCTCTTCTTCAAAAACCCATTGAGTCCAGTCTGTATTACCCATACACTATGGATATGGGGCCATCCACTGGATAATGGTTGACCTACTAGGAACCATACCCTAAAAGAAAACTGACTTTTCCTCCTCTAGAAGCCATCAATTGACAATAACTCCTTAGTTAGAGGTAAGAGCTCAAGAACCCCTTCTCCTTCAATGCTAGTATCTTGAGTGTCTTGATCTTGCACTGGTCTTTTGCAGGCAACCACAAATGTTATGAGTTCATGAGAACAATGGTATGTTCATATCCAAGTGACCCTGCTCTGTTCTGGTCTTCCTCAACTTCTGTCCTTTTTTTATGATATCCTTGAGCTATGACACCACAATTTGTGTGTGTGTGTGTGTGTGTGTATGTATGTGAGTATGTGTGATATAGATGTCCCATATATGACTGAGCCCTCCACTGACATATACTCTCTATACTTTCACCAGTTGTGAGTTCCTGCATTAACCATCATCCATTGTACAGAGACATTTTTCTAATGAGTGGCCTTGAATCTCATATCTAGTAGTTGTACCTCTATAGATGTCTGGCACTTTATACAACCAACTTAAGAGGATTATTTTTAGAGCTTTTTCTGCCTTATTATCCTTAATTAAAATTTTCTCATGTACAAAAAAAGCTAGAGATGAAGTTCTTCTAGACTTGAATTATTCTCGTATTGGAGTTTTTGTGTTTGCTACATTCCCCAACTCAATCACAGCTCACACTATGTTGCTCTCTTTAATAATCCCAAGGCCCTGGGAAATTTAGCCCATCTTTTCTCTTCTCTCTGTATGGACCTAATTAAATCCATGAACCATTATGTGCAATTTAGACAAGGCTCTGAATGTTGCTTAGTTAATAGAACATTCAGGCAAAAAGCAGTATGGAGGAGACGACACTTTATAATTGTCTCACTTAGCAGGCTCTTCTTATTCTGAGAAAAACTGGCAAATGAGATTGGTTTCAATTTAACATTTTCCTTCAAGCAAACCTATCCATGGCACTCATTTCCTAGTGTGGTTCAAAGAACGCATTGAGGCTACTGACCCCAGGGCATAATGCTTTGTGGGCTGAGTCAATAACAGCTATTGCAAGAAGCAGACCCCAAATGTTGAAGTTTGGTTCTTTGCATGTTCTGGCAAAGGAGGAAAGCATGTTTAATTGGCCTGTTGGTACATTGTTATTCTCATTTCATCCTTCTAAATAGCCTTGGTATCTTTCTATTGTGGCTTCCTAAGGATTCCTGGCATGAGCCTTTTGTAATTCCTAATGAAGCCATTGTACTATTTTCAGTCAAGATCTGGGGCATGAAACAAAGAAAAGACTTGATAGAGCTGTTTCCAGTGTAGTTATTGAAAATAATCCCAATGTATCAGGGCCAAAAATAACTGAGATCTAGACAAAGATCAAGCCATTGTTACAATCTTGTGCAATCGCAACTCCAATGAGAAAAATGCTGGGCAGCAAACCAACAGAGACAGCTCATCTAAAAGAGTTTTTTTTTCCTTAGAAAAATTCTTCAAGACATCTGGCTCCAAGGTTGGAGGTTTTTCTATTTTATGTTATCTAAATATTTGTTGAGTTTCCTTATACATATTATCAATGTCTCCTTGCAAATCATTTTTTTCTTCCCTTCTCTATAGACTACAGGAGTCTATCAGCTAAATATGAAGACTACTTTTGGAAAGAAGGACTCATAGAAGAAACCCATTCAGGCTCTAAATGTTGGCTTAGATGATTTGTATAGGGCATTCTAAGGATCTTATCACCACAATAAAGGGCTTAAAAGGTTTAGTTTTACTGGTTCTCATCGTGTAAGATAGGATCCAGCCAGAATGAAGTCCTCTATGGAAGAAGGACCAAAGAATGTCTGTTTGAAAAAACCAAAGAGTAGTCCTGTGTAAAAATAAGATGTTTGAGTCCTATAATCCCCATAGGGACATGAAACCCTGTGTCTGCAGAATAGTCCCAGAGAAGAGTAAATTATTGCTTTTGTTCCATCTCAGATACGAATTCAAATGTGAATCTTCCAGTCATGTTTGTTGGAATTTTTATTAGTTAATATTCAGTTCAGATGAATAGGAGCAGAATTATGTTTAGGGAAGAAATAAACAAAATAGAACCTTTTCCCCATTACAGAAATGGCAGGCTACAGTAATGACTCCATAAACACAGGGTTACATGCTTTTTATAATGCTCTATTGTCCTCAAGACTTGCTTTGTCCTTGAATGTCTAAGTTATCCAATTGGACTCTATCACATTAATAGTCTATGCAGCTAGAAAGATGAAAAAAATACATGTTCTTTTACTTAAACATACTCCCCAAAATTTAGGGAAGAGAATTATCTCAGCTGTTAAAAAAAAGTTTACTTAGCGAGCAAGAAGATTGGAGTTCAGATCTGAAGAATTGACCCAAATGCTGATATATGTGGTGACTAGCCTGTAATTTGAACCTCAGAAGGCAAAGAAATGGAATCCCAGAGCAAGCTGGCTATTAAAACTAGCCTTATCAGCAAGTTTGGGTTTGATTGAGAGAAAATTCCCCAACATCAACTTCTGGCCTATAAACAGGCACATGCCTGTGCGCGCACATTCAGACAGCATAGCATACCACACATAAACATATCAAAAAAGATACTTTCCAAAATTTGCATAACCAAGTTATACTACTGTATCCCTAATCAGAGCTTAGGTATGTGGCTGCAAGTATTAATAGCTATTAATTGGGCTTATCTACAAATGGAAAATCTATTTTGAATGAAGAGGGGTTGGGTGGCAGCTTGCAGTATCTGAAAAACATTGATTTCAAACAATATAACCCAACATTTAAAAATCTAAATGAAAGGAGTAGTCTTAGATAGCTGTTTTGTATTTTAGACAATTAGCATAACTAGTAGAGAGTCAAACTCTAAAACTTACCAGGTAAGTGATAATTATTATTATTATTCAAAATATTATAAATCTTTAAGGGTGAAAGTTATGATGCCTACAATTTTAACTATTTCATTAAATACAGGCAAAACAAATATAAATTATCAGCAATTTAAAAATCTTTTTTATAAAGAAAAATATTTAATTGGGGTTGGCTTACAGTTCAAACTTGTCATTATGACTAGGAGTATGGCAGCATGCAGGCACATATAGTGTTGGAGAAGTAGCTGGAAGTTCTACATTTAGATCTGCAGGCAGCAGGAAGAGGGAGAGGGAGGGGAGGAGAGAGAGACAGAAACAGAGACAGAGAGAGACATTGGGTGTAACTTGGACTTTTGAAACCTCAACCCACAATGATATACTTCCTCCAATAAGGCCACACCCACCCCAACAAGGCTATACCTCCTCATCCTCAATAGTATCTCTCCCTGATGACTAAGCATTCATATATATGAATATATGAGCCTATGCAGGCCATTCTCATTCAAACCATCATAATACCTGATAAAGCTGCTATGAATTATTCACTTAATTAAAAAATATGGTTAATAAATTTTTTTCTCTGGTATAATGATTTTGTGTAGGTCTGAGAGGACAACAACAAGAGATTGTTAGGGGTGAGTTACAGAAGTCAAAATACTGTGGGGTATATAATAGCTGGAGATGTTTAACAATTTGCTAAATCTTCATGATAGTTATATTCCTTAATATGTTATTTATTTTTAAAATGAGATCTTGCTATGTTCCCCAGGCTGGCCCTGAATTCTTGGGCTTCTGTAAAATTTCTTGCCTCAGTTTCTCAAATAGTTGGGACTACAGAAATTAAACACTACATCCAGAAATCTGTGTTATTTTTCATATTCTTAACTTATTTAAGAAAGAAAAGTACTAGGTTCATAATAGGAATTCAATATTTGAATTTCTCTCTCTGCTGCCATAGTCTTTGGGGGCTTTTCCCACCTAACCAATCCACATTTATCCCAAGATATCTATTTAAAGGCTTCTTGCCCTTTTGCTAATTCTTTCAATGTATTTAATTAATTGATTTATTTATTTAAATTAATTTTTTCATATTGTATATTTTGATGATGTTTTCCTTTTTCCCCAACTCCTCTCATCTCTCTCCCCAACCAATTTTATGTCCCTTTTCTCTCTCTTAAAACTAAAACCAAAACCAACTAACCAAGGAAACAAAAACCCAAAACCCCAGAAATGAAAACCAAACCAAACAGGCAAAATACCAACAAAAGATGCCAAACAAATGAAATGAAACAAAAAGTCCAGATACAAACGTAAGAACATGGAGTCTGTTTTGTGTTGGCCAACTGCTCCTAGGCATGGGGTCTGCCCTGGTGTGTGGTTAGTATATCCATCTCTATTAGAAACCTCTTATTTTCTTTTTGCCAGCAAGCAGGTATAACTGTAGATGGCTTCTTGCTTATGGGTGAGACCCAATACCCACATCCCTTCTCAGTGTTGCAATCCCATCTGCTTTGAACCTCTGAAGATTTTGTGTATGTTATAGCAGTAACCAACCACTTTTTGGTTAGATGTAAGGACCACTCTATAAGGTGAAACCTATACCTCACTCTGCTAAAATGGCCAAGAACCTAAACCTAGTTAGTTCATGGACATAGGAAAAAAACATACTACTTTTATTCTATTAAAGGAACATAGCAATACAATGGCTCCTAATGACATATTGACGTATCTGTAGACTAGTGCCTCACTCATCCCACACAAGAGAAGCTTTTCTTTACAGTGGATGGGAATTAACACAGAGGCCTACAACAGGACAACGAGCAGAAAATGAGAGACTTTGTAGCACTGCTTCCTAAATGGTATATTGTCATTAAAGTCCTCTCCTCCAGGATTAGAGGGAATAATGTGGAAGAAGAGGGAGAAAGGTTGTAAGAGTGGAGGTAATGGATAATACCAAGTAAACAGTGCCATCCAGATACCAGAGGACTGATGCACAGATGAAGTCACAGAGACTATGGTAGCATGCACAAAACTTGCACAGGTTCAAGCCAGACAAGGTCTCAGCAGTGAGAAGGGGGGTGGATGCAGAATTCCTCCCCTAAGCAAAAGCTGTCTGCAATTGCTACTCACTAGCAAATGGAAAATCAGTCTCTCTTGTGGTGCCTCATTGAGTATATCAGTCATACAGCAATGCAGGCTCCATGCCCAGCAGTACTTGGCCAATACAAACTGGATTCCATGTTTTTGTGTGGGATTTTTGTTCTGTTTTCATATTTTTTTGTCTTATTATTTATCTTTGTTTTTTTTTATTTGATGAGGTAAGAGGGAGGGAGAGAATGGAGGAGGGAAAAGGAGAGTCAAGGAGGGAAAGAGAAAGGGAAGGGAGAGAGAGAGAAAGAGAGAATAGAAAATTGTTTGGGTAGGGAGGTGGGGGAAGATCTGGGGAAAGTTGGAAGAAGGGAAATCCTGACTAAAATATATTGTATGAAGGCAGTTTAATGATAAGCCTTCTGCTCATGTCAATATAGCAAAACCTGTGAGTTTGTAGCTGTGTTTGTGTGCACAGTTGCATATAGATGGCAAGAGTGGAAAGCTTGCTCTGGGGAACTCAGCCACTTCATAGCAGGCATATGGTGGTGTTCGGAATAGAAGACACACCTCGAGGCTTTTCTGATGCTATAAATGATTTAAGATACTTTCTAAGGCTTTTTAGAATTATAGTGCTCCAAATCAAAACTTAACTAAGGCAAGTCTGGACAAAAGCAGGGTGACTATTTGGAGAGCAGATATTAACAGCAACACTGTTATGGGTAAACTTCATGTTGGATCAGCATTGTGGTAAGAATGATGATTCTGGAACCCATTTAATAAGCTGTGATCATCAATCCTCACAGTGACTGAAAGAGCCACGTCCGGGACTGTTCATTGAAGCAAACCTCATTTAGGCCTACAGGATTCCCATAATTTAAAATCAAGAAAGAATCTCATAATATGTTAAGGCAAGCCACCATGCATCAGAAGCAGCATAAAAAATACACATAGATTTAGATCTCCACATTGGCTGGAGGAAAGGAAATTGGAGACACAGGCTACAAAACAGCTATCTGTAAAATATTTAAAGAAATAAACGATGCAGTCATGTAGATGAAAAGGCAACCATAAGTGAAATGGTAGATAAAATCTAGCTGAAAGGAAGATTAGAAATTACCCAGAATGCACCATAGAAGGTCAAACATAAATCTAACAGGACTCCCAAGTGACACTGGCCTGAATCTTCCAAGATGGGTCAAAAACACAATAGCACATACCAAGTAGAATAGTAAAAGGAGAAAATTCATATTTGAAGCCTTCATAATTCAATGGTAGAGAGCCAACTGCTAAAAACTTAAAGTTCCTAAGCAGAGGTTAGTTCTGTCTTTTGTTAAGGGTTAGATAGTAAATATTCAAATGTTTACTGCCCATACAGTCTTTGTCACAACTTCTCAACTATCACTAGTGTGAGAATAGCCATGTACAGTGCATGATTGAAAAATGTAGTCATATTTCAATATAAGCTTACTTATAAAGATAGCAGTTGGATAGGTTTGATTGTTGGGCTCAGGTCAATCTTGAACTCGTGATCCTCCTCCTACCTCCTTTAGCAAAACTATAACACGTAAACAATAAAATTCAAACAATCACCCCAAGATAACAAGAAATGGGAAAGAAGGGATAACAGAAAAAAGCAATATAAATGAAAAATTAAGAAAGTGGGTGAACATATAAGTTAATTCAAGTCTAAAATAAAGTATGTTTGCAAGCTGTGAAAAATCACTGAAGAGGATTGAATGTATATTACTAATTGAAGTAAGGGAGTCTGAAAGGCTTACGTGCTATGTGTCCAACTGTTCAGCATGGAGAAAGCAAAACTTCAGAGGCAGTAGGAAAGTCAGAGTTTGCTGGAGGCTGGAAAAAAGAATGGAGATGAACAGATGGAACAGGGGAAGCATTGTGTATGGTCTGTGTCATAATGCATTTGTCTAAACCCACGTATGTCCAATACTATGAGTGAACCCTAACATAAACTATGTACTTTGCAGTGATAATGAGGTGTCAGTGTAGGTTCATCACTTCTAATGAATGTATCACTCTGGGATAGATGATGATAATTGGGGAAAGTCGGGCTAGGAGAAACCTCGGTGTATTCCTCTCAATTTTCCTCTGAATCTGAAATTTCTCTAAAAGAGATTATAAACAATCTAAAACAGAAAATCATGCATATCATCAAACTATATGCTCAAAATAATAAGGCCAAATAGAATAGGTACTATTAATTAACATATATGCAAGAGACTAGAATTAGTCAATTAAAAACAGAAATTGTGGGAACATTTTTAAGTGTAGCTGTGGTTATAAAAGCCATCTATGCCTAAGACATAACAATTCAGACTGGTAGAAAGCAACAAGATAGAAACAAACAAACAAACAAACAAACAAATACACACTATGCAAATACAAATTAAAAGCATCGCTATATAGGGGAAATAGATTTTATTATTAAAAACTATAAAACGATAAAAACTAGAAGGGAACATTAAAACAATAATTCTTTAAATTATTCTTTAAAATATATTTTAAAAATGCTTCTCCACTTAAAGAAGTATACAAAGTCCTTAGTCATCAGAAAAATACAAATCAAAATGACCCTGAGATTCCACCTAACATCAGTCAGAATGGTTAAGATAAAAAAA
>JADRCC010212327.1:0-14716 GCA_019843855.1 Hylomyscus alleni
GTTCATTGTTTCATGATGTCCATAAAGATCTGGAGTACATAAAAATAGTAGGAGGAATGTATGACTATGCAAGGAAGACATGGAGAGATAAAACATTACTGATTTTCATGATGAAAGGACACTATGAGCCAAATAACCCGTGTCCTTCTAGAAGCAGGGAAAGAAATGTAGGCAGGTCATCCTTTACAAAGGATAAAGGCCAGTAAGGAGAGCAGTATGCTGACACTTTTATTTTCATCCTTAAGATTCATACTGAAATTTTATCTACAGAGCTATATGAAAATAAATGTGTTATTTTAAGGCAGTAAGTTTATGGTAATTTATTATAACTGCAGTAGAAAACTAATCCATTCTTGTGTCTTGTTAATTATTTCACTGGTAGAGAAAGCTTGCTCTTACTACTTTTAATCCACTTATATTTTTCAACGCCAACAAACTTGTAATGAAGTTTCTGTATTACTAAACTGTACCCTCATAAAGAAGAGATTTATCTATAATACAATGCCTATGTGGAATTCTGTTGTTCTTTTATTCTTAGTCACACCAAATAACAACAATTATGAAGTCAGCTGCTTCCCTCTTCACTTCATGAAATAAATCTGTTTTATTTATAAAAGTTAGATATAATTGTCATACTCTTCATTCCACCCCAGGTTCTGCTGACATACTAGATTATTTTTGGTGTTTATACAGTGAGACATTCTCTGTGATGGTACTATGGGTTTTGAAAAATATATATTCTTGTGTCTCTAGCATATTGCTACACAGAACATTTCCATCATCTAGAAAGATAAATATATAGTTTGTTTGTAATCATTCCTGTCCTCCCTAAAACTCCTAGAAAACTAAGACTTAAGTTCTATATGTTGCTTTTGCTTTGCCAAAATTCATGGAAGCTTCATCTCCATCATTGCGAAAGCACCCATCTCTCCTTTGTGATTAGCAAGTAAGGCTCCACAATCTCTAGATTGCTGCCAGTTTGGAGAAATAGTAAAACTGTTTTAACCCTTATGATACAGTTTTTGTGTACACATAAGTTTTCAATTCACTTAGGTAAATATGTAAGAATGAGAAAGTTGAGTCATCTCACAATTCTATGTTCAATTTTATAAGAAACAAGCAAACTGCTTTCTGAGCTGGCTATGCAACTTTTATACAATTAAAAATTTTTAGAATTTCATTGTTGAAGTTGTATGAGATTCTTGGATATTCTGAGTAGCAGTCTTATCAGATATTAATTGTAAAAATATTTTCTAGTATAAGACTTTTGTATTTCAATAATGTCTCCTTGTGAGCAAGAGCGAGCAACAGATTTAGCCTTTGATGGAATGTTTATCAGTTTTATATTGCTATTTTCCTGTGCCTTGTATACAAACCCCTAACCTACAAGTTTTTGAAAAATATTTGCCCATTTTCCTTTAAAATGTATGGTTTAATGTTTATGTCTATGTCCCACCTTGAATCAAGTCTGTATATTGTAAGATAAAAGGTTTGAGAATTATTATTTTTATAAGTGGAATTTTAATATTTACTGTCACAAAAAGGTTAAGATTCTTATTTATTCTCATGGTTATGCAATTATTCTAGAACCATCAGTAAAAGGAGATCAAAAGGCAAGCAAAACAAAATCAAAATATTTTCCTTTCCTTGTAGAATTGCTTTTCTTTTGACAAAAATTGAATAACTGTCTAAGTTCAGCTTTATTTCTGAATTTCTATTTTTAATAATATCTGTCATTACTTGGGGGAATATCACAATCTTGACCTTAATATTAATTTTTTATATCAACTAAAGTACTTCCTTTAGTGATGTTCTTTTTTAATATTGCTTTGTTTCTCCCAGTCTTTGGAATGCTATACTTTTTTTGGACTCAGTTTGTCAATTTCTATAACAAAAATCTGCTTATATTTGACTGCGAGTGTAAGACACATTTGAAACAACAAAGAAATTTGGAAAAATAATTTTTCTTCTCCCACCTAAACCATAAACATAGTGTATTCATCTCATTTATTTATTGTTTTTGTTAGATATTTTTCATGAGAATGCATGTATTAGCCTTTCTTATTGTTGTTAAATTTATTCCTATTTAATTATTTGAGGCTATTATATATAGAATTCCTTTTGAAATTCATTTTCCAAAGTATGAATGTGATTGATTACAATGTGGTCTATTTTGATAAGGTAACATCGTTGTTCTGTAGCATTGATAAAACAAAATAGAGAATGCAGCATCAGCCACATGCACATACATGAACTATTTTTCCTTTTAATTAGAGTATATCAGTAAAATAATGGTTTGTGATTGTTTTGTATATGTATATTGTTTGCTTTGTTTGTATTAACCCATTTCCTTCTTTTGTACTCCTCATGCTTTTGGTCCCTACTGTCTCCCCAAATAGTGCCACATCTACCTTTATTTCTTTTTAATCTTTTGTAACTTTATCTTTGTTGTATATATGTGTGTGCGTATGGAGAATAGAAGTTAACATCGGATGACTTCCTCAATCTCTATCTTACTTTTTTAGAATAACTGCCCAAGAATTTATTTTACTTTTAAGTTTAGGCTTTCAGTTTATTTGAAAATTTCATACACGAGTATTGTATTTGAGACAGGTTTGTATTTGAGACAAGTAACGGTAAGATCACAGATTCAACTAGGTTGGCTCAACAACATTCTCCTCTGGGCATACCCAGGTGTGGTATCTCTGAAGTCAGAAAACCCATGATTCTGAACTTTGTTTAAAAAAAGGAAAAAAGGAAAAAAAGTGGGATGAGCACAAGCTTTCATCACTGTGTACTGTCTTAGTATAGATACATGAATATCCAGCCAAGTATTTATTCTTACCACCATGCCTTCCATGCTGGCTGCCATGTCATTTACAGTATCATACACCATATCCCTTTGGAAGTGTAAGACAATATAACATCTTTCCCCTCCTCAAAGGTAAAACCATGGATAAAAGGCAGGAATTACAACAAATGATGCTGGTGCAAGTAGACATCCGTATCCAGGAAAATGAACCTTAACCAATATATCACACATTGAGCCGACATGAACTGAAAACAGATCATGTATATCATCATTAAATAGAAAAAAAAAGGAAAAATACTTAGAATCAAGAGCTAAGCAAATTGCTCTAAGAATTGAGAGCAAAATGTTGATGTATATAAATTAAATACTGATAGGTTATCTATCACCAATTTTTAAGAAATTTACCTTGAAACCTCATTCTTAAAGGAAAAGAGAACAAGCTACCAATAAGGAGAAACCATTTCCAAATTACATAGCATTTCGATTAGTAAATGAATTCATATAATTATAAAATCTACGAAGGCCATGGATTGATTTTTCATCAAAGAAGATAGATCACGAATAAATATTTAAAAATATTTCAAATGTCATTAGCCAGGAGAAAGTGTAAATTAAAACCACAATAAGATGCACACCTACCATAATAGTCAGAATATAAAGCAGTCATAACTCCAGCCGCTTTTGAGAATGCAAAAAGAAATCTGGACCCTCATAAAATGATAAAGAGAATGTAAATGAGCTTAACAGCTCTGTCAAACAAGCAATTTTATACAGAACTAAACTTGCAACTTCCATATAACTAGTCATAGAATTATCTCAGAGAAGGAAGTCAGGCTCACACAAAATCTAAACATCAATATGTCAACTTTATTTATAATAGAGCAAAGAATAGAAGCAACCCAGACGTGCTTTAATAGGTATCATATGGAATTCCACCCAGTAATTTAAAAAAGTCTCTCTAAATGTACATAATGATGGACAAATATCCATAAGTGAAATAAGTCAGTTGTGAAAGTAGTACATCTTTTTTGGTTTGATTTATTCTGACAAAATTACAATAATAAAGCATAGTTCATGTTTGGCAGGTATTAAGAATGAGAGATGGGTCCCTGGGGAACCCTCAAACCACTGTGACCAAAGAAGCAGGTAGCCTAACTGGCAGATTTTCATTTCTCTATTTGCTTCTTCCAAATCCAGCACCTCAGTCTTGTTCCCAGATCTGTAGTAGACCACCTGTTGTACCTTCCCTTACTCTTTACCACCTCCTCCAGTGGATTAGGCAGATCTTCTCTCCCAAACTTCCTCAACATTCATCTTGAATTCCAGCCCCCAACTCCAACAGGCATTTCCTAGGAATCTACCAGCCAAACTTGCCAGAGAACCAAGTAGGTTTCCAAATCAGGAAGGTGCAAGCTTCAATCTTTACTCTCCATCCTTGCTTCCATAACCAATGCCATGGTCTCTTCCCCAGCTCTGTAGCAGACAATCTGATGTAGTTTCTACTCACTTTCTGGCTACTTCTCAGGGGATTAAGCATATCCTGGCAGCACAATCTTCTTTCCTTCCTTCTGAGGACTCTCATAGCCTCCTTCCCAGCCATTTGTACATTTCAGCTAACAATATCTAGAAACATATTTTACCTGCAATCCCCAGTGACTACACCAACCAGCATCACAACACACAGCCACTACACATACCTAATGAACCAGAAGGGACAACAGAAACAAAGGAGCAGAACTATCCACCAACATAGGTAAAAACAGATATGGGCACCTAGAATTATAATCTTCACAAAACAAGCCTAGATGACTAGAAGCAAGTGTAAAATAAAATCAATAACAGCCAGGATAATATGTCTCCACTAGAACCCACCCAGAAACCCTACCACAGTAGGTCCTAAATATTGTAACAGCTGAAGCACAAGTATTTAAAATGGCTTTTATAAATATAATAGAGATCCTTAAAGAGGAAAAGAATCTATGAAAACACAAACAGTTGAAGAAAATTAATAAAACCGCTCAAGAACTAAAAGTGGATATAGAATCAACAAAGAAAACCCATTGGCACATAAATATTAACTATAGAAATACAGCAACTCCTAATGACATTATGTTATAATCACAATTAGTGTCTTCATCAGCCATCATCAGAGAGGCTTCCTTTCGCAGCAGATGAGAACAAATACAGAGACCCACAACCAGACATTGTGCAGAGAATGCAAGACCATGGAAGACTTAGCTGTAAATGGAATGTCTCCATCAAATCCCTTTCCTTAGGATACAGGGACCCTGAGGAATAGAAGGTACAAAGAGTGTAAGAGCTAGAGGGGTTGGAGGACACCAAGGAAACAAGGAATTCTAAATCAAATGAGCAAAGCTCATGAGAACTCAGAGACTGAGGCTGCATGTATTGGGATCTGCATGGATCTGCACCAGATGGAGACCTAGAGCTGAAAGGAGAAGTGTACATATGCCCCCATTCCTGACTCAGAAGCTATCTCCAATTGATAAATTGAAAAGGAAAATTTAGTTTTCTCAAAGGAGCCTCACTGAGAAAACAAACTACTCTTAAGTATAGGCTAAATGCTCAGTAGTATATGTAAACAGAAAACAAATTCCACATCATTGGAGGTTCTTTGCCTTATGTCATATTGGGGCTTTTTTAAAAAATAATATCATCTTTTAAAATTTCAATTTACTTTAATATATCTATCTATATACATATATATGAGAATATATATACATATATAATATTAATATATGCATATACATATAAACTCTCTTTTTACTCTACAGGTCTTTTGTGTATATATTTGGCTTCCAGGTTAGTGTTACAGAATTCCTACATGAGTCTCTATGTGTAGATCTGCTTTTTGTGTGTTCTCTTGGTTTCTTTTTCTTCTGTTAATTTTGTTTTATTCTGATGCATTAGTTTTTGTTTTATTTTGCTATTTTTTTATTAGTATCCCTTAGAAGATTCTTGTTTTCTAATAGGAGTCAGAAAGTATAGCTCTGGATGAGAGGGGAGGTGGGTAGAAACTGGAAGAAGCAGAGGGGAAAATGTAATCAGGATATATTATGTTATGGAAAGAAAGGTTCTTCAATAAAAGGAAAAATGGAAAGTGGCTAATGAAATGGCTCATTGGGTAAAGGTGCTTGCCACCCAGCCTGATGTCAGTCATGAGTTGATGATCCCTAAGACCCATAATGGTTAAGGAGAGACTTGCCTCTTGCGAGTTGTAGCCTTAATTCTGCATGTACATCATAACAGAGACATAATTTTGAAGAAGTCAGCTCAGGGCCTTTGTAAAATTCCACCAGACTCCTCCCCTGCTGGAAGAGAGAGGTCATGGAGCAAGTAGGCACCCCTCCCCTCCTGAAGGAGAAAGCTAATTACATTCCTCAGACCACAGGGGGACCTGACCTTTGGCCACCTGCAGATGAAGGAATGTAGACACATTCCTCAGTGCAGACTGACCTTTGGCCACCCACAGATAAGGGAACCCCTTGCTACCTCATTCCCTAAAGACCAATAAATTTAAAATTCACACTGTTCTGCCAATCACATTCAGTCTAGTGGCTCAATTCTACCCCTGAAAACTGAATACAAACTGACCAAACATACTGCCCAGGATCGTTACCCCTCTCTCTTTTGGTTCCCCAGTGCCCTGGAACAATAAATTCCTCTTGCTTTTGCATCAATCCCTGGCTCCGTGTCGTTCACTAGGGGGTTCCTGGTAGCTAAAACTTGTCAGAGTCTTACACCTTTACCCACCCAAATAAATAAACAAGAAAATTTAAACTCATAAAACACCAGCAATGGAAGATGAAAATATGACTGCAGATGGCAGCAGGAAGGAGCCACATGGAAATGGAACTGTTTTGAGTCAATGTTAGTATCTTGATTCTGGGACTGTTTTGTTGTTGTTGTTTGTTTGTTTGTTTGTTGTGTGGTTTTAAGCATTGAAGTCTCAGCAGTTTGTAACAGTATGTTTTTTCATATTATTTCAGTTTTGTACCAATTTTCTCTCATCTCAGAATTTTAATAAAATGTTATTCTGTATAGTTATCTTGTGTTGGCTGTTAAGATTTCCTATCAGTTTCTTGTGATATTTTATATACGTGTTATAATTGTCTAGGTAAATAATTATATCATCGACAAATAGAAACAGTTGTGTATCTTGTTTTCCAATTTTTATGTCTTACATATTTTATTATGCCTTACTTCAAGGTCTAGGACCTCTAGTAGAATGTTGCAAAGTAGATTTGAGAGCACATATCTTTGCCTTATTAACGGTATCAGTGGCAATGTGTGTATTTTACCAGTGAACACTAGCAATGGGTTCATTATAGATAGCTTTTATTAACTGAAAAGAGTTCCTTTCTCTTCCTAATTATAATTAGTCTTGGCAGTAACAATGTGCCAGCCTCATAAAGCAAGTTAAACATATGTCTTCTTCTACTATGTAGAAGTGAATAGAGACAGACTATCTTTTAGTGTTTTCATATGATTTACAGTGAAACCTCTGGGCCGTAGAATTTCTCTAAAGAAATTTTTTTTGATAACTCAATTTTTTGAAATAAAAAATATAAAAAAGAGAGAAGAATTGCAAAGAAAAAAAGAACCAGTGGGAGTGGGAGGAAGACAAGAGAGAACTAGGAAATAAACATGATCAAAATAAAATTTATATGTATAAAATGCCACAACAAAGCCCATTGTATATAATTAAATATATGTCAATAAAAACATATGCCAATAAAAACCCAAAATACATTGAGGCATCTAATTAAAATTTAATTTCAAATTAAAGTACAATTACATAATTCCCTCCTTTCCCTTTCCTCCTTCCAGCTCTTCCCATGCCCATCCTGTCTTGCCTCCTCTCAAATTCATGATCCCTTTTTAAATTTTTTCTTACTATGTATAAATGTTTTACCTGTATGTATGTATATGTGCCACATGTGTGCCTAGTACCTTGGATCCACTGGAATTGGAGTTATGAATGGTTGTGAACTACCACTGGTGTGATTGGAATGATATCTGGGTACTCTGCAAAAGCAGCAAGTTCTAGGAACCACTGAGCCATGTCTCCAGCAGTCTCTTTTCCTGGGTTATTGTTACATATGTGTATAAATGCATAGATATATAAATACAACCTGTTGGCTCTGTTTAATGTTATTTCTATGTATATAATTTCAACTCTGACCACTTGTCACTGGATAACCAATTAGAGGACATACACCTGGGGTGTATGAGTATCTTTTTATGTATATTAGCCATTTGTTTATTTTCTTTAGTGATTTCCATTTAAATCTTTGCTCAAATTTTTGTTATCTGTATTCTTAATATTATTACAATAGTTCACATAATCTAGACTAAAATGTTTTAGTAAATACATGATTTTCAAATATTGTCCTCCTGGCCATCTTTTTCCTTGGATTTTATTAATAATGTTCAAATGTTGGTAATTCTGATGAACTACACCTTACAATTTTCTTCAATTATGGATCATGTCATTGGTGTTGTAGCTTAGAAATTATTTCCTTAAACAGATAATGTGAAGATTTTTTTATATTATACTAGGGAGAATTTTATGATTTTTGCCTCTTAAATTTAGGTTTACTGTACATTTTGGAGTTACTATTGATGTGTAAATCTGAGTGTGGTGACTCAAGCTAGTAATTACAGTATTCAAGAGGCTGAGGCAGGGGTGTTAAGGTGAGTTCAAGTCCAGAGTCACATACACAGTAAACTCAAAAAGACCCTTTTTTCAAAACTTTGTATGATATAAAATAAGTGTAAAGAGGTGGGGTTTTAAAAAATATTCTTATATTGGATTTTTGTTTGCATTTGAGCACATATAATTTTCCCCAGAATCAATTTTTGAAAGGCTTAACATTTTCCTCATCAAAATTGTTTTGGACTCTTTGTTGAAACAATAAATAGAAATTGTTTTCTGAATACTCTTTCCACTGAGTTGCATGCCTCTCTATGCCAGTGACATATGTTTGATGACTATGGCTAAATAGTGCATTTTAATATCACATCATGTAATTCTTCCAACCTTGTCCTTTAGCACAATTCCATTGGATATTTTAGGTCCTTTTATTTTATTATAAACTTTTACTGTCAATTGAACAATTTCTACCAAAAAGCCTCATAGAAATTTAATAAAAATTATTTTTAATATTTTTAAATTATATATGTGCAACGGATGTTACAGATGTGAGTGCAGAGACCAACACAGGCCAGAAGACTTCTACCCTCTGAAAATGGAGCTGCAGGTGGCTATGACCTTCCTGACATGAATATTGGGACCTGAGAACTAGGTCCTGTGAAAAATCAGTATGCTTTCTTACATTCATAGTTATCTCTTCAGCTCTCTTTTATAAAAATTGTATTAAAATCCAAAGTTCCCAATATTTCAAGGAATTGGTAAATATCATTACACATGATACTATATTTTACAGGGACATTTTCCACACAAGTACATAAGGTATTTTGACAATGTTCTTACCCATATCCTGTTCTCTCCCTCTAGCTCTCATTAATAACCTTTGTTCCTCTGAAAAGTTTGTGTCCTACTTTCTCTTCACACACACACACACACACACACACACACACACACACAGAAGCGTGTGCACACACAGTTTATGTATCTATGTAAAATGTAGGATTCACAGATGAGAGAAAATGTGTAATATTTGTCTTAATTTGCTTGAAATTGTTATCCCTTCATTGTTTATGGCTGAAAAATGTTTAACTGTGTTTACATACTGTACTTTCTTTATCCATTCCTCTTGGACAGGCAGATGGGTTGGTTCTGTAACTTGGCAGTTGTAAGTAGTTCTGTAGCAAGGTTTGAGTCACAAGTGCCACTGCCATATGCTGTGATGTGAAATGATATGACTTGGAGTCTTACGGGCACACACACTGAAGTGCTGGGGCTAAGTGATGTGTTACATCTATTTTTAGATTTCTTTTTTGAAGAACCACCATGCTGATTTCCATAGTGACTCTGCCATATTACTTTTTTACCTTCAGTATTTAAGAATACCTTTTCTCTATATTTTTTTCTGATGTTTTATTTTTTGAGACAGGTGTCTTTACAGACCACAGATGTCCTGGGACTCATTAGATCAACTAGGTTGGCCTGGAACTCACAGAGATATGCAAGCTTCTGCTTCTCAAGTCCTGGCTTTTTCTCTAAATCTTTGCCAACATTTTACTTATTTATTCATTTATTCTCTAAATCTTTGCAAACATTTTATCTATCTATCTGTCTGTCTGTCTGTCTATTGCTAAGATTTTCTTCCCTGATAATGAATTTTCAGTCCAGTCACAGTTTCTGAATTGTCATATTCTCACAATAAGCATCAAGAAAAATCCTTTAGTGATTCTGAAAGGAAGGATAAAAAATAAGCCCAATTATGGGGCAACATAAGCAAGAAAATATGATTTGAATTCTCAAAAGAGATGGAACCATGGGAATAAAATTGTTGAAGCCTTAATGGTTAAGAGCATTTTTACAATTAATGACATATAGTTCTAACTAGAGATCCTGGAATGCTTAAAGAATACCAAACAAGTTAAATGCCAAGCGAACACTCACACAACCCCAAGAATACTGAGTTTGCAAAAATCAAACACAAAGAGCAAATCTTAAGTGAGAACAGGAAGGAAGAACAAAAATCCTCAAGGTGGTAAGACGTAATGTGGATTTGTCAGAAAACAGGAAAACAAGAGTATGACTTGAAAAGTTTTAAATCTTCAGTGAAATCGAACCAATGTAAATGATAATAAGAATGGCTTTGATTGGAATTTCAAGATTCTAAACTGGTTTCCATATAAACGAGGGCAAACCCCTCTATTACCTAAGATGTGAAAATTTCAGGGTCAGGACTATAACTAGAGGAATGCTCTCAGTTTTCTGGATTACTGTTTGATTCTTTTTTTTTCTTTTTATTATTTTTTGTTTTGTTTTTTCGAGACAGGGTTTCTCTGTATAGAGGCTGTCCTAGAACTCACTCTGTAGACCAGGCTGGCCTCGAACTCAGAAATCCACCTCCCTCTGCCTCCCAAGTGCTAGGATTAAAGGTGTGTGCCACCACTGCCTGGCACTGTTTGATTCTTAAAATCATTTCCTTTTTTATTCTTATTTCTTCTGGTGTTCAATTTTTATTCAAACAGGCAGCATTCTGCTAAGTTCTGATAATCTGCCAAGAACTTTTATGCCAAGGTTCTATATTAGTCTGTTCATGCTACCATAACAACAATAACACAGCTCTCAGGCTGGAAATTTCAAGATCAAGATACTAGTGTGTTTGGTAGGGCTCTTTCTGTAGCTTACAGACAGCTGTCTTCTTGTACGTCCTTCCCTAGTAGGCAGGGAATGAGATCTCTTGTATCTCTTCTTATAAGGACACTAAGCCTATTGGATCAGGGCCTGTCCATATGACCTCATTCAACCTTAATTGCTGCCAAGAAGTCCTATTTCCAAATACAGTTACAAGGAAGCTTAGAGATTCACCGTACAAACTTCAGTGAGACACAATCAGTCAATAGCAAATTTCAAGGTAAGTAGAGCAAAAGAATCACTGTTAAATGTACAAATTTTATGCATCAGACAGAAAATGGCAAGTTGGCTTTCATAGAAAATAATATCCTGCATTAATCTTTACTCTCTAAAGTTTTGTCACATAATCAGGAAGAAAAAGGACTTGAGCTGTACTTTGAAGATTTCCCTTGGTTCCCACAGGTCATAGTTTATACATAGAAGAGCTTGATGTTAGTAGTCCTCTATCAATACTCATGTGAAATTAGGAACTGAGAAAAAATTTCTTATTCTATATTGTATTTACAAGAACAGAATATCAAAATGAAGGGAATGATAATCTTGTTTTCTTTTTTGTTCTTGCTAGATTACACCTGAAACATTTTTCCTTCTTTTTTTGTATGTGTGCATACTCAGATACATGAAATTATAAATATACTAGGACCCACCCAACACAGAGTAAGGAAGGGTAGAGAATGCAAAATTATACCACAGATTGAAAAATAAATAAATAAATAAATAAATAAATAAATGAAAAGTTCTATAATCCTTTTCTTAATCATGTAATAATGATACCCAAAGTATTTCACTTTTGGAAATATAATCTGATTAACTATAAAGCAGAACACTAGGTCAGAGCTGTCTGATGATGGGGTTATTTGAGGCACATTGTAAAAAGATTCCTGTCACAAAAGAGTAGAAGAACATATGCTAAATAACATGGAGGGGTACTGTAGAAAGAATTCCAGCATTAGTTAGAGACTATACTAGGAAATCTTACAGGGATCTTCCAGTTTGTGGAGTTTTTTTTTCTTTTTCTGTCAAGAATTTTATTTATTTTTTTAGATCTTTTCTTTATTTACATATCATATGATTTCTCCTTTCCCAGTTTCACCTCCAAAAAAACAAACAAACAAACAAAAACAACAAGAACAAACCCCTGTTGCCTCCCCCTCCCCATGCCTGCCACCCCACCCTCTACCACTTATTGGCCCTGTCATTCCCCTACGCTGGGGCACAGAACCTTCACAAGGCCAAGGGCCTCTCCTCCCATTGATGACTGACTTAGCAATCCTCTACTATACACATGCTGTCAGAACAATCAGTTCCACCATGTATAGTACTTGGTTGGTGGTTGAGTCCCTGGGAGCTCTGAGGGCATTGGTCAGTCCATATTGTTGTTTGTCCCAAGAGGCTGCAAACCCTTCAACTCCATTGGTTCTTTCTCTAACTCCTTCATTGGGGACCCTGTACTCAGTTCAGTGGATGGCTGTGAGCCTCTACTTCTGTATTAGTCAGGTACTGTCAGAGCCTCTCAGGAGACAGCTATATCAGGCTGGAGTACCCTTCCTTCAGTCTCTGCTCCGTAGTTAGTCTCTGCAACTCCAGTTTGTGGAGTCTTAAAAGGTTTGACTCTTCCATAGATATTAAGTATATCTATTGTTTTTCATTGGAAATTTTCTTTTAATTGAATAAAAAGAGGTATGACTTTATCCCTCCATCACTTGTTTGTTGTTTGCACTGAAAATATTCTTTATTATTGATCATCTTCAAAAGTGAGTCTAACATAGCAATACTCAACTGGTTAATAAGTAATTTTTGAAAAACTATTATATGATTAGTAATAGATAGAGTCTCTAAGTTGCTAAACTTATTTTTTTAAAAAAAATGTACCAGAATGGAATCCTTCCCTCAGTTCCATTTCATATGTAAAAGACACCATCTCACAGCAGACCTCCTGGTCCTCTGGGTCCCCAGCCCCTCTTCCACACTGTTTTGTGATCTTTAGATGTAGGAGTTGCAGAAGTTGCACTATAGATGTATCAGCAGTCATTGGGTACCTCATTGTCAGCTCATTGCATTTTGACCACCAAGAAAATTAAAAAATATTCTCACCTAAACAAGATCTGCATGATGACGTAATACCATGGATGGGGGAAATCTTCCAAGGCCTAACACTAGTTGAAGAGCTACAGGCAATTAATGGCTGAGAGGGGGAAAATGAGTGTTCTATAGGGATGAGCCCCAAACAGGTGCTCAAATCCCAAGTGGTCAGCTCTAAACACACAATCACAAACAAGCACCATTAAATAGACTTACTTGATCGTATTTATATATACATATGTGCATCTATACACACATGAGAGAGAGAGAATAAGGTCACATGAATTTAAGAAAGATAGAGGAGATGCGATGGGAGAAGACATGAAGGAGTTGGAGAGGGAAGAGGACAGGGTGAACATTATGTAATTATAATTTTCATGCATAAAATCTCAAAGATAAAGTATATGGTATTTGTCTTTCTAGATCTGAGTTACCTCACTTAATATAATTTTCTAGCTCCATCTATTTTCCTCCAAGTTTCTCGATTTCATTTTTCTTTTCAGGTGAATAGTATTCCATTGTGTATATGTATGACATTTTCATTATCATTTCATTTTCATTATCATCAGTTGAAGGATACTTGGGTTGTTGCCATTTCTTAGCTATTGTGAATATAGTGGCAATAAATATGGTGGAACAGCTATCTATGGAATTAAATGTTGAATCCTTTGAGGTGTTGGTGAGGGAATAGGGGATAAATATAATCAAAATAGATACTATGAAATTCTCAAAATTATAAAAATAGTATATTATATTATTATAGTCAATAAAATGTGGAAAAGAAGAATTTTGTCCTCAAGGATTTCCATTTGTCTTAGGGAGCATGTATAAAAACTAAAGTTGGGGAATTTGACATAGCTGTATGATTTCACATAAGGGAAGTTGATTGGGCACGTGCATTCAAATGCCCAAACACTAAGCTGTTGTGTTCTAATTCTTAATCGTTATTCACCACCTTCTCTTTCTTGTGTCTCTGTTTCAATGAACTATACGATAGGTCCCTCAAGCAGAAATTTAGAAATCATCTGTGTTAACACCCTCTTCCTTCCATGGAAGGAATTTTCTTCAAAATTTCTTCTACTCAACTCTATTTATTAGTACTTTCTTGTCCTAAAAATAAATTTCACATTCCTTGATATGTTGCTGAAAGTCCTTGATAATCTGTCCTAAGCCTTTCTATCCCATATCATCCATTGTGTGGTTCTTTTATTCTTGAAGTGTCTGATATTCTTAAATCATTTTAAATCTCTCAATGTCGTCCCATATTTTTGTTCACCTACAGTCTTCCCTATCATTGCTCATTCCATGTGATATATACTTTTCATTTTTCTGAAGAATCATAACATACCTTACAAATTTCAACCTCCATGTTATTTCTCTGGTGAAATCATTACCAGTAGTTCATTCTACACATTGAAGCCTGATTTCTTTCAAATGTTATCCCAATAGCTTGTAACTCCCCTCAC
>JADRCC010212339.1:0-13073 GCA_019843855.1 Hylomyscus alleni
GAGAGAGAGAGAGAGAGAGAGAGAGAGAGAGAGAGGGAGGGAGGGAGAGAGATGGCTTCAATGGTAAAATCAGAGTCCATTCTCTCCTTCCATTTTTATGTGGATTCCTGAGATCAAGCTTTTTTGGCAAGTGCCTTTTTCTACAGAGCCATGGCACCAGGCACCATGACTATTATTTTTTTAAAAAGATGTTACACTAAGAGAAATCCAAAGAATATGTAATGATTAAGTGTTAACCACCGTGTCAGCTAAGGGGAGTTAATCTTTGAAGATAGGAGAACCTTGATAGAGTAACTGTTTAACCCTGGGCATCTCAAACTTGCCTGTGTCTAAGTATCACCTGGGACTTTTGCTGACGGGCAGATTCAGGTTCAGAAGGTGGATTTGTGTGCAGTAGGCCTAAGATTCTTATTTGTGAAAAGCTTCGGGGGGGGGGGTGAGTTACACTCATTGGGTTTCTGGAAAAGTGTGAATAGAAAGTAATCACATTGACTCTGCTTTTTGTTTGATTTGGTTTGGTTTGGTTTGCTTTGGTTTGGTTTGGTTTGGTTTGGCTTGATTGAAACAGGGTTTCCCTATATAGCATATGCTTGCTTCAAATCCATAATCCTCTTGATCACAAGCCTGGCTCCATCTTTTAAACCATTATCTATTTAAACTATTATTAGTAGAGTAGGCATGGTTACAAGAAAATACTGTAACAGAGCCCCAGGCCTTTGTAGGCCCCCAGACCTCAGCACAACTGACGCCATGATGGAAGTACATTCAGGCTGTAAATCTCTGTACTTACATAGCACCACCTGAGAAAACCAAAACAAAATCAAAGTTCATAGTACTGGGAAAGTCTCTAAATGTGCTAATCTTGCTTTTTGGCTTCTAGAGTTCTGCTTCTGGCTAACTGTTCTTATTAACTGAAATATGATATTATTTTGTGCTTAGAAACTCACTGTGAGAAAGGCTTGATGCTACACTGGGATCCTGAACACCCAGTGTAGTTGCTGGGTGACTAATAAAGAGTGTCTATTGGCTTAAACCCATGTCCAAGGAGTCTTCTCTGGTGACTACCATACAACATTAAGTAACCAGTGAAGATGTAGAAACATTACCCACTTTAAACAAATACAAAACTGGCATGAACTGAGGTTTGGAAAATCTTGAAAGCCACTCAGGTAAGCCACAGATTCACTTCCCAATGGAGAAATCTCTACCTGCCCCCTCCTTTCAGTACTCATAGGGAAATAAATGAAAGCTTAATGTATTTCTATCTTTAGTAGCAGGAGGATGTTAATTAATTTTCTTATTCACTCTACATCACAATGGTTGGCTCCCTTCCCGCTCCCCCCTCACACAGTCCTCTGCTCCCCCTCCTTTTCTCCTCTGAGAGGGTGGAGACACCCTCTCACACACACACAGCACATATCCAACATGAAGCCTCTGCAGGGCTAGGCATATCCTCTCCCACTGAGGCCAGTTAAGGGAATGGGATCCACAAGCAGGCAATAGAGTCCAAGTCAGAAATGGCCTCTGTCCTAATTGTTGGGAGATCCACATGAAGACCAAGTTCACATCTGTTACATACGTGTAGGGGCACTAGGTCTAGTCCATGTATGCTCTTTGGTTGGTGCTTCAGTGTCTGGGATCCCCAGAGGGGTCCAGGTTAATTGACTCTGTTGGTCTTCATGTGGAGTTCTTATTCCCTTCGGGACTAAGGGTGTTTATTTTTATATTTTTTTCTATTATGATTTAACCCTTGCTACTTCAGATTTGTTTAAAGAAAAATTATATAATAATTTTCAAATCTTTTTTTTTTAAATAGAGCTCAGTGCTTTCATTAAAAATTAAAAAGTGCTTGGAGCTCTAGTAATTTAGTCTGGGAAGTAAATTTTCCCTGTGTCCTGGCTAGTTAATATTTAACATATAAGAATACATAAAGCAAGCCCCTGTGAAGAGTGTGCCTTGAACTACAGTACCATCCATTGCAAGCCCTAAACAAGAAAGACAACAGCACATTTTATTAGTGACGGTAACAAACAGTACTTTGTTCATTAAATTCATCATCTTCATCATTATTATATGCAGGTGAGACACAGAGAGAGACATAGAGTCTATTCTCTTCTTACATCTTTATGTGAGCTCCAAGAATCAAACACAAGTCATCATATTTTTTGAGGAAAATACTTTTGCCTGCTGAGCCATCTTGCTTGCCCTCATATTTCCTTTTATTGATTAAGACTATTTATTTTTGTTTTATATGTATGGGTTTTACCTGAATGTATGTCTGTATACCACGTGAGTGCAATGCCCTCAGAGGCCAGAAGAGGAGGCCAGATTCCCTGAAACTGGAGTTATAGATAGCTGTGAGCCAACACGTGGCTTCTGGGAACCAAACCTCTGCCTTTTGAAAGAGGAGCCATTTCTCCAGCCCCTACTTCTTTTTTAGTACCAATCACAGTCCAGTCCTCAGATTGCTTCAAAGGTACAGGTTCATTTTGTTGCAGCAAGTATCCAGCCCTTGACTGAAGTGATCCATAGATGCTTTGGGCATATACCCACTGATTTTCTCAATAGAAACTGATCTTGTTGGGGCAAAGCTGATATTCTTCTAGCTCATAGTAACAAGAAAGACCACCTTCATGAACACATAACCGATGTCCTCACACAAGGCCCCAAATCTCGAAGGTCCTTATGCTTGGTTGAATGCTTTGGGATCTCTAATCTTGAAATTCTGAAAAACCTTAAGCTCACTAGATATTCCAGCCTGTCCTTGAGCACACAGCAGTATGCCAGCCTCTCCTTCCAGAGTGTTGAGAGTAAAGGCACGTGCCACCATGCTCAGCAACATTTCCAGTTTACACAGGATCCCCCAATCTCTCCAGGACAAAAACAAACATACCATTCATTCAGTTTCCTAGAAAATGCCTATTTCAAAAGCTCTCCAAAATGAAGTTAGCTCTTGTAGTTAACTATTTACTTTTTCTGTGAAGAAAGACTTGACCCCTATGCACCTAAGTGTACTTTTCTATTAGACCTCAGCTATCATCATCTTCCCAGTACTGAAACTTTCACATTACATAGTTTCAAGACTCTTCGGCCGCCGGGCAGTGGTGGCGCATGCTTATAATCCCAGCACTTGGGTGGCAGAGGCAAGCAGATTTCTGAGTTCAAGGCCAGCCTGGTCTACAGAGTGAGTTCCAGGACAGCCAGGGCTACACAGAGAAACCTTGTCTCAAAAATAAAACAAAAACAAAAACAAAAACAAAAAAAAACCAAAAGACTCTTCGGCCATTGACCAGCATGTTATGCAATGATCTTATTATTTTTGACATTGTGTGAGATAAGTTAGTTTCAGTAAGATAAATGTGTCATGTTAGTTATGTTAGATCTTAGTCTATGTTTTGTTTTCCCTGCTGTGAAAGAACCAGTAAGATTGAGAAGAATCAGTAAGAACAAGAAGACAAGAATGTTCCCCCAATCCAAAACAATTTGTTCTTATGCCAGCCGAGATTATTTGAATCCTTCTTCTCTTCTGCCTGGCTTGCAGGGAGGGCAGAAAGGAATGCAACCCTGGGGTGGAGAGAGCAGTACGGTAGTGGCCAGATCAACCAGACAGGTGAAGATTGCCCAAGACCAGGAGAGGAACACAGGCTTGCACGTCCCTTCCATTACTCAAGAGCTACTCCACCCCCAGAGAGTTGACAGAAGATCAGGAAGGAATGGATGTGGCCTGCTTCAGCAAAATTACAGTGCCCAGCATTGCTTCAGGCTCCCACAATCCAGCTTGGACAATGAGTACATTATTGGTGATCAACATGGTTCAAAAAAATGGGACACTGTCCCCAATTTTTTCTTTATGTATGAAAATAGTAGAAACTAAGGTGCATATGGTGGTGCATGCCTTCAATCCTAGAAACTATGAGGCCACAAGAAGATCTTGAGTTCTAAGCCAATCTGAGCTACATAACAAGAACTCAGTTCAAAAAAGGGGAAAATGGTAAGTAGTAGAAAGGACTGGAATTGATTATTATGCCATTTATTTGGGAAGTTGACTAGGGCATATTGCAGTACATGCCTGTTATCCCAGTTGAAAAAAATATCTTCTTCAAGTCTCTTCTTCAACAAGATGCTCCTAGAATCTTGTAGATAAGGGAGAAACTGGAAGTAAGTCAGCAACTTAGGAGAAAGCTTTTTCTGGGTCTGAAAAAGACAGCACTGTCCCCTGTCAGCTGATCTGATTTAGGTTCCTAAGGTGTCACATACAATAGGAATTGGTAGCACTTTTGTACAAAATACCTGCTGCTGGTAAAACGTCGTGGCCCCTATGTCTAATGCCAAGCCCCCGTTCAACTTTAAGAACATTCAGTTCTTAAACCGCAAAACAGGTTCTGAAACCTCAAAACAGAAAACCAGTCCAAAGTCATAGTACTGGTACTGGAAACAACGTGAACTGGTCTTTTTATTGGAATCCATGTGAAGTTTCCATTATAGTTTCTGTTGGCATGAGACTCCATAAGTCAATTTTCCTCCAATTCAGAGTACAAGAGCTGGGGAGAATGCTTGTATTAGATTTATCAGTTTTTGGAGAAGTGGGCTCGATGGATTAGTAGAACAGGAATAGTTGCAGAAGATACCAGTCAGCCTACTTGGGCAAAACACACTTCATAAAAATGCCATCTCGAGACATCTTTTGTTTAAATTTTCTGATTTATTATATTTCATATATGTGAGTACACTACACTGTCACCAGACACACCAGAAGAAGGCATCAGATCTCAATACAGATTGTTGTGAGCCACCATGTGGTTGCTGGAAATTGAATTTAGGACCTCTGGCAGAGCAATCAGTGCTCTTAACTGCTGAGCCATCTCTCCAGTCTCTCAAGACATCTTAAGATAGGTTTGAAACTCCAATGGCTATGTGCCTGGGGCATCAGTCACAGACCAGAGTCGTGCAGGAGACAATTGCTTTTCTTTTCCTTCTTTTACTTATATTTAATGTCATTTGTTGTTGTTCTGTTGTATTTGTTTTGTTGTTTCTGTTGTTATGTGACATGGGGAGACACGAACAAATGTCTACTCACTCCAGGTGGGAAATTGACAACAAACCAAACTATTGATACCATCAAAGTCCAACTTGGTGAACCAATAAGTTTTACTGGGGTTACTTGCAAGAACATGGATGAGGGGTTACTTGCAAGAACATGGGTGAGGGGTTACTTGCAAGAACATGGGTGAGGGGTTACTTATAGGAGCAGAAATGATTCAAAGACAGCTGCATCACTAAAGCCCACCCCAGCATGGGTGACAGCTCACAGATGCTGGGAACCTGGATCATACTACACAGGCTGCAGGCAGCTCAACAGGATGGAGAGTGTCCTTTCCTAGTGGCTCAGCTGGTCTGAACTTCTTCTAGGCAACTCTGCTGATCTGAAACTTCCAGGCACCAGGGCTGCTCTCTGCTTCTTCCAGGCAGCTAGGCTTGTCTCAGCAGTCTCTACTATTTTTTTATACACTTGGGGAAGGAAGGGGCCTAGTCCCCGGTTTAGTTTCAGGGACTTCATGAGACTATTTTGAGTTGTTTACGTCCTGTCTCAACAAGCTTCTGAGCAGGGTGGAATATTTCAGTCTTCCCCTTAGAACATCCTGTTGTTCTCCCTCCCTGGAAACCTCTGTCGTAGGAAGTTTCCCTTCAAGATGGAAAGTTTCAATCTTGGGGCAGTTTGGATACCCAAGTGCAATCTCCTATGACCACAACTGATTTGGAGAAACAATGTGAGCAAAGATCTCGAACACGTGCGAAGACCTTCTTGTTCCTCAGTGTTTAGGTGACTGGTGTTCCAAGTCCCCTCCTTAATAAAATATCCAATCCCATAACAGTGAGACCTTGCTCCTGAAAGTTTTTCAAGCAGTTCCCTGCACTCTTCTGATGAACACTATTGGAATAATCAAGTTTGTCCCCGGAGAGAGAGTTCATTTAGTCAAACGGCTTACACTTATTTTGGGTAACATTTATGCAGCTGGATTTGAGATTAAGACTCCAGTCACTCGACAACAATTAGATGTGTATTTTCTTTCTCCACAGTCTCATTGCCCAATGCATTTCGGATGCGAGCCCAGAAGAGTGGCTGCTGGTGAGCACTGTCCGGCCACGTGATAAACGTCTGTCTGTTTATGAGTTTCCTGAGTCGGTGGTAGCTGGACAGCTTATAGTTTGGAATCTCTTCAAGGAATATCAAGATAATGACATCCTTGTGCTCATAAAACATCTTCATGCTAGCCAGCTGGACTTCAAGCCTGCACCATTCACTATGTAGGTAGTGGTTACTGACTATACACAAGGTTTTCCTGCTTGCGTTAATAGCATTCTGGATGTTCTCGAAGATGTCAATGCCTGGTTCAAAGTCCCGTTGGTGAAGGCAGAGTTTAAAGGTGGTCTGGCTGCCTTCTTCTAGGGCTGGAACAAGCTCTTTGTATACCCATGCCTCATCAGTGGCCGAGAAAGAGACAAATGCATCATATAAGAACTTCTTCTCCGTTTTGTGCCATTTAGTGAGGTACCAGGCTCTGCATATGTACAAACCATACCACAGAGATGCAATTATCTTGGCACTGAACCAAGAGAAGACCATGGTACTAAGGACCATACTGAAGGAACATAAGAAGTAGACCTTTCCCAAGTCAAAATTACACATGGCATCATCAAAATCTATAAGTAAGCTCTGGCTGTCTGGCTGCTGACAGGGATAGCTCCGGAGGAAGGGGATGTGGACCTCCTCTGTGTTCATTGACCAGTTCTTGAACCACAAATTGTCACAGGTGCACTGCAGTTTGTTCCCATAGACATCAAAAAACATTAATGATTTCAGATTCTCCAGATAACTCTGATTAATGACCTTCAAGTTGTTGAATCTTAAAGAAAAGACCTGGAGGCTCTGTAAGCTGGAGAACATGCCAGGAACCAATGACTCTAAGTTGTTATTTTCAAGGCGGAGGATCTTTAGCCTTTTGAGGTTTTGGAATAAGGAAGCATTTAAATAAAGACTTCGATCTCCATCTTTTGTTCCGGAGATATCCAACTTTGTGAGGTTAATCAGAGGGTCAAATTGGCGGTGGTCCAGGAATACTGAGGGGTTTTTTCCTAAGAGTAACTCCTGCAAACTACTCAATCCTTGGAAAAAGTTGCTTGGAACAACTTGAATCCCATTTTTTTGTCCTTCTAGGTTGAGCTTTTTCAAAGACTTGAGCTTCATAAATGGAGGATACTGAAGGGTCCTAGTAGTTTCATATGTGATCTTATTAAAACCAAGTTTCAAAATCAGAAGCTTTTCAAGGCCCGAGAAAAGGTTTTTATGAAAATATGACAAACTGTTGTACATCAGGTCAAGGGAACGTAGGTCAGTGAGACCAGAAAACGCATTCGACTCCAGGATTTCTAGGCGGTTGTGGGAGAGAATCAAAGCCTGGAGTTTTTTTAGAGGTCGGAAGGTTCCGTGGTTGAGAGTCCGAATATTGTTGTCTCCAAGATCTAAGACCTCTAAGTTTGGAAACTGAGTAAAGGAATACCTGTCAATTGTTACAATCCAACATGCAGCTAAATTGAGCTCCTTCAGTGAGACTAGTCCACTGAAGGCCAGATTATTGAGTTCTGTGATGGGGTTTCTTGAAAGAGAGAGAAACTCCAAGCGCTTCAAGGGGGAAAACGCAAAATTTGGAAAGCTTTTAAACTTGTTGTGGCTCAGATCTAGGATGGTCAAATTCTGCAAGGAACCCCAGGTCCTGTTGCTGATGAAGGAGAGCTGGCACTTGTTCAGATTCAGTCTTTGGAGACTGGGCAGAGCATTGAACTCACTGTCATTGAGATGAACCAAGTCACTGTTTTGGCCCAAGTCAAGGAACAAGAGCCTGGTGCACTTTGCCAGCTGCTTAATGCCCTCTGCATTGGTGGCATTTTTCTGAAAAACCAGTGTCTCTAACATGGGTAGGTTTCTGAGGAGTTGACAAACAGTTTTCACATTTAAGTGACCAAGTTTAAGCTCCCGGTTACTGAGGTCCATAACCCTTACATTCTGCAGGTGTTTGGCCAAAAGCTTCTCCAATTTCACCACTGTTCCACTCAGATTCAAGCTTTTAAGTTGGGGTAGAGTTTCCAGGTACACATTCTGAATGACTCCACGGCCGTTCTGGGAAGCACTTAGATTGGTTAAGTTAGGCAATGACAAAGCAGAGAAGTTTAACTCTATTAGTTTGTTCCCCTGAAAACTCAGGTGGGTCAGAGAAACCAGTGACCTAGGGCTGTGGTCCAAGTACATGATGCTGTTGTTAGTAAGATCAAGGTGCTCCAGGCACGGAAGATGCTGGACTGCTTCAAGAATACCAGAAAAGTTGCTAATGCTGTTTCGAGATAGGCTCAAATATTTCAATTTGACTAGAGGAGTAAAGGCATCTTTGTGAATATGAGTTATCTTATTGTGGCTCAGGAGCAAGGTCTCCAGGTTGGACAGGCCCTCAAAGGAGTTATTCACACTTTGAATCTTATTTTCCACTAAATTCAGCAGAGTCAAATTTTTAAGTCCCCTAAAGGCACCTTCGTTGATCTTCCAAATTAAGTTCCACTCTAGTCTCAAGTCTACCAGAGCAGACAGATTAGTGAAGCTCCAGGGAGGAAGGACTTGAATGTAATTGTTTGTAAGGTTGAGGTGAGTAGTATATGTAGGTATGTCACTGATGGCCTCTGTCAAGTTGGTGATCTTCTTCCGAATGCAGAACACATGGTGAATATCAAATTCATACTGTGTGCACTTGTTGAACCCATATGTCTCTGCCAAAGACAGCAGAGAAAGTCCTACTAACATGAGCAGGAGCTGCAGAGATGGCACAAGGCTGCCCCCACTCATCTTGATTGCTTTAGGCATCCAGGTTACAACCAGGAAAAAAATTCCTTCGTATATAGGATGCTCATGTTCAAGGGCATGGTCTTCACATATGGACTTTGCTGCAAAGAAAAACAAAGGTTTTTTAGTTGAAATTTCCCTTTCCTAATAAGTGTTTTATAGCTGCTTTGAGGAAACAAAAAAGCTCAATCTCAACATCAACCTAGATTTTTTTGATTTGGTTTGGGTTTGTCCCCACCCCCACCCACTGAAGGGTTTCTCTGTGTAGCCTTGTCTGTTGTGGAACTCACTCTGTAGACCAGGCTGGCCTCAAACTCAAAAATCCGCCTGCCTCTGCCTCCCAAGTGCTGGGATTAAAGGTATGCGCCACCACCGCCCAGCTCACAGTTTGCTTTTTGATAGCCGGAGAGATGACTCAGTAAGCTCTGTCCTTGAACTGAACTGGGGGAAGTGGCATTGGGCAGGAGGAAGAGTGAACATTGAGATAACTGATACATTTTGAGCAAGATGCCCTGACTAGTGAGATGCAGGACTACAATATCCGAATATTGGTGATTTTGAAAATCTACTTATATATTTGGAAGCTTCTCTTCCAGTGACCTGCTTGCTTATCTCCATTCTTCACTTTCTTTCTTTCTTTTCTTTTTAAAAATCCTTTGTGAGTATTCTTGTATAGTCTTTATATGTTAATCCTTTGTCAATAATTTAAATGTATTCTGCAATCTATAATTTAACATTGCTCATGAACTTCTTTGTTGACAAAAAAAATCAGTAATAATATAGTGTAGTGGTTGGTTTAATTGTCAACCTGAAATAATGTAGAATCAAAGGAGACAAGTCTCAAGAAAGGATTTTCTAGATCAAATTAACTTGGGAGCATATCTGTGGGAGACTGTCTTAATTACATTAGTTGAGATGGGAAGACCTAATCTTAAAGTACGTGGCAATATTCCCTGGAGCTGGCTCAGAATCCTATAGAAGTAGAGAAAGTAAGCCGAGCAGTGAGCATGCATTTGTTCTCTCCTTTTGCCTTGGATGTCATATAATCAGATGCTTCCAGTTCCTCCTGCTCATATGTCCCTGCAATGATAGACTACATATGAAAAGAATCTCTTTGAGATGCTGTTTTGTGGGGGTCTCTACATACACCACAACTGACCCAGCAACAAACCACATGAACAAAGAAGGAAATCCAGTTTACCATGACTTAGTTACTCTGTACTGGTTCAAACATCTAGAGTCTGAGACTGGGCAGTTTAGTTTATTTTAGGCCTATTTAAGTACAGTACAACCTTGAAAACAAGTGTTTCCTCAGGATAATTAACAAAATCTCCTTTGTACAATAAAAACTTAAGACGCATTTATATGTTTACACTTTACAAAGTGTGTGTGACCTCTCCCATAAAGATGGGTTCTGGTTGACTCAGAAACAATGCTCAAAATACATGTGTAGGGAAATGACTGAGATATATATAAAAGTCTGTGGGAGTGCAGAGTGGCCTGGCCCTATACAGATAGCACAGAGGTTGCTGTTGTAAAGTGCAAGAGTCATCTCCCATAAGGAAGGGTTTTATTGGTTGAGAAACAATGCTCAAGATAAAGGTCTAGGGAGGAAGAGTCTGGGACAAAAACCATAAAAATCTGAGGTATTTAGGGGTAGCCTGGCCCTCCAGATAGCACAGGTCACCAGGTTATCAGTCACATCCAAACCCAGCTTTCTGGGTGGAAAAACGAGTAAACATGTCCTTGCTGAGGGGACAACCTTATGTGTTTGACATTCCTTTCCTCCAGTGCTTATCTTCAAGCAAAAGGACTTTATGCCCTCTATACTGTTTTCTGTGCTGTCTCCTGGAAGCAGTTAAATCTTGTTATTTTGAGGACTCTCTGTTTCCTCTTATTTACTAGTTTGATACTACAAGAGGATCAAAATGTTCATTGATGTTGATCATAACTATAACAAGCTTTCTGAATTCTCTTAGTTTTTAAAATGTGAATGTTGCTTTCGTTAGAATTTTTAATTAGTTTTTCTGTTTTTTGTTTGTTTGTTTTTTCTTTTTTCTTTTTCCTCCTGAGACAATGCCTCACTATATAGCCCTGGCTGTCTTAGAACTCACTTTGTAGACTAGGCTGGCCTCGAACTGAAACTCACAGAGAGCCACCTGCTTTTGCCTCCCAAGTGTGTTCACCACTATACTGGTTGCATTTTTATCTAACAATTATGCATTTAGCAAGGAACTGAAATTACACATTTCTTTTTTTTAAGTTTTCTCATTTTTATGCCTTTTTTATGTTGATTTCCTAAAAATTTATTACAGTTTTTATCAATGTATTATAGTAGTGATAGAGTACGTCCTTCATCAGTAAGATGGCATCTATAATCTTATTAATTATCATTTGCTGTAGTGCTTGTCAAATATTAAGTCAGGAAAATTCCTTCCCATTCTTAATTTTTTAAGACTGGGGAGGGGTGGCTGTTTCCAGAGAGACCAGTAAAGGGTGCTAAATTCCTTGTATCTGCTGTTATATAGAGCTGGGTTTGAGCTGCTTGGAAATGAGTGTTGAGGTCAGAGAACAAGATGACAGATACTTTGACCAGAAAAGAAAAGAAGAACATGGAAATAGAGTCATCTACCAATGGTGGGTATCGTTTAATGCAGTCCATGATGTACAGAAGAAGCAACGTTCTAATGATTGTGTTCACTTTTGTTTAATATCTGCTGGAGGTAGGCATGTAAGGGCAAAAATGGCTTAGACATTCAAGATTCTGCTTAGCTTGGGCTATACATAGACTTGTCTGCAAGTAATGGGCCTAGTAACCTAGGCTCCTCCATATGCACCAAAGCACACGTACACATACCTTTAAGCAATGGAAATGGGTTACTCCCTTTAGCAACCCCTCAGTAATTCTATTTTTATCCAAATGTGTCCCAGAATAGATTCTTAAAACAGAGGAGATGGGCCAATCGCGTCTGGACTGGTTTGAGGTGCCAATGTAACAAAGCAAACTGTGTCTTCTGAATGAATTTTCAAGAAAGATCCTCTGCCTACCATCTTATGCTTATGCATGGCTGGTCATACATGTGATTAAGACCAGATGTATCACAGGAAACTATATGTGCAGTGAACAAAGGCTTATATAATCCAAACCTTTCAATCAAAATAGAATCATTTGTGGTAATCAAACACCTCCTCCTAAACCTCATCAAGAAAGACCCCAGATGATAGCCAGGTGCCCTTGAGTACTCTAACTCAAGGAAACTGCTGCTCTCGTCCAGCATATTTAATCTATATTATAACTTTGCCTTTGGGTAGCTTCCTTGCCACTTTGCAGTTTGTGCGCACTTTACCAATTACATGAATAAGTCACCAAGTATCTGGAAACCCCTGGACCAGAAAACAGTCACTAGACTGAACTGAATAAATTAATTCAGTGATAGGAACAGAGGTTGAGGGCATTTCTGTTGCTGTAGTTGATGAGAAAAGGTCCCACTCTAGAGCCTAGGCTATCTTGGAATTCACTCTGCATCCCAGGTTGCTTCATGGTGATCTTCCTTCCTCAGTCTCCTGAGTGATGAAATTAAAGGCATGCACCACTATGCCCAGCTTTTACGTCATTTTTTATCTTTTAAGGTAACAAGAATGGAACAGAACAAAGAGGAGAGAGATCTATAAAAGCAAATGCAAGAAATGGAGATGGAGCCCAAGGCCCCGAGTTTGAGTCCCAAGGCTCTCGCAAACCAAAGAACTTAACTTTTCTGGGCATGTTGAATCATTCATATAATCTCAGTCGTCAGGAGCTGAAGCAGGATCACCACTTGGCTGGGGAACCTAAGAGCCACATTTTTCAGAAAGAGAGGGGGAAAGAGAGGAAAGAAGCAGGGAGGGGAAGGGAGGGGAGAGGAGAGAAGAGAGGGAGGGGGAGGTCAAAGAAATGGAGCCGAGAAAGGAAGCAGTAAATCTGTATTGCACAAATGTGGCTAGAGGAAATTGGGTGGGGTAAGATGACACAGCCAGATTAATGTGCTTTGTGAGGGCAAGTGTAGCATAGCTGGAATGTGGAAGTCAAGAGACAGTGTGAGAGTTCCTTTCTCTCCTTCCACCATGTGGGTCCAGGGATTAAACTCAGCTTGTCTTCAGGCTTGGCAGCAAGTGCCTTTACTTGCTGACCCCTACTGCTGGATTTTAC
>JADRCC010212342.1:0-11249 GCA_019843855.1 Hylomyscus alleni
TTTTTTTTTTTAGATAAGGTAATTAATGCTAAGCCCTTTTAATTTTCTTACTGATTGATAGTAAAACAACCAAGGATATAATTACTAATGGGTTTTCAATTTATATACTGCTAGCTTACACTTAAGATTGATTTCATCTCACAAAAACAAGAGGAATAAAAACTCAGAAAATAGATATTGCTTTAAGAAAAATGTGAATTGCACTGATAGAGTTATAGTTCTTTTCCTTTAATATCTATTCAGCCAATTGTACCCCATTCTCTCCTTAGTACACAAGCAACTGCATTTGTACCCATTAGAAATACACAATAGTACCTTTATTACTTACTGTAGCTGACTGGGTCATACTCTTCAATCATTCAAACTACCTGACCTTTTGCTTTTAAGAATAAGTATATATTGAACTGCTGTGGTAGTTTGAATGAGAATAGTCCCATAGGTCATATTTTTCTTTTAATTTTGAGACTATAATACAGTTTAAGCATTGCTTCTCTCCTTTTTCTCCTTCTAAATGCTAACATATACCCACCCCACTCTCCTTCAAATTCATGGACCCTTTTCCTCCATAATTATTATTGCATGTAAATATGTGTATATAAATATATAATCTGTTCAGTCCATATGTTTTCAAGGCTAACCTTTTAGCAATGGACAACTGATTGGTGTGGAAGAACACTTCCCTTACTGCCAGCTTTTCTTAACTTCCTATACTTGTGTATGTGAAAGAACACTTCTCCCACTGTCAGCTTTTCTTAACTTCCTACACTTTGTGTGTGTGTGTGTGTGTGTGTGTGTGTGTACGTGTGTGTATGTGTGTGTGTGTCTGTGTGTGTGTATGCAGAGACACCACCAGAGGATATGCTAAAATGGATGAATAGCACACATGGCTCATATAGTTGAATGCTAAGTGCCCAGTAGGTGGAACTATTTGAGAAGGATTAAGAGGTGTAGCTTTGTTGGAGGAGGTATGGACTTGTTGGAGGAGAGTTTGTCACTGAGGTGGTGGGCTTTGAGGTTTTAAAAGCCCATACTATCTAGTTTGGTCTTTCTACCTGTGCCTCTTCGCTTCATGTTTGTGGATTATATGTAAGCTCTCAGCTACTGTTCCAGCCCCTTACTGCTTGCTTCTTACCATGCTCCTGACCATGGTGGTTGTGGACTCTAACCCTCTGGAATTGTGAAAACAAAACCTGGATTGTGTTAGAGCCCCCACCATGTTTGAGCAGCTAGAGCTATGGGATGTTTGCCAGGAAGAGCTACATAGAGGGAGTAGAACTAGATCAAGAGGGAGAAATGTGTTGTATTCAGCTAAGCTGGAATAGTGGAGACATCTGTAATCCTTTTGATATCAGATATGAAATCACAGGATTTGGACTTTGCCTTTTTGGTCTTGCTTTAGTTCAGCATTTTCTAACTAAATCATTTCCTTTCATCCCTTCTAGAATAGTAATATATATTCTGTGCCATTGTACATTGGAACTATGTTGTCTGTTTGTTTGTTTGTTTAATTTATAGAGAATTACAATTCAGAGATTGCTTTGAATCTCGAGTCTTTGAACTTTTAAACTGTTGAGACTATGAATGACTCTTGGGACTTTTAAAGCTAGACTAAAGGAATTTTGCTTTTTATGACTACAAGCCTATGGAGGTCAGGGGGTATGATAGTTTAAATAATAATGGTTGATAAATTTGAATAGTTGATCTATCTACAGTTGATAGAACTATTTCAGAAAGATTATAAAATGTATCCTTGGAGGTGTGAGATGAGGAGTGACATCTGAGGTTTAAAAATCGAGCTTTCTCTGGATTTTTACGAATCAGATATAAGCCCGCAGCTATTGTTCCAGGATCCTTCCTGCTTGCCTGATACTACGCTCCCCACCATAATGGTTATGAACTGTATGTAACTCTTTAGAAATAAATGTGTATTTTTATAAGTCGGCTTGGTTATGATGGTTCGTCATTGCAATAGAAAGCTAACTAAGACAGTTGCTCACTACTATTAGCACAAAATACTTGCACAATAGAATTGGCTGTTTCTTTATATACACACATTACACACTGATCTTGTCCAAATACCATTCTCCTACTTTAACTCTCTACTCAGCATCCTTTTCAGGATCTAGCAATACTTCTTCTACTTATATGGTATATTTAGATGAATAGAGAAATAATTGTAAAGATTGATATTCTATATCATAGAGGCAATCAATGAAAATTATATAAGCCAAGGTTATCCTCCATGTGGAAAACATGACACAGAGTCCCTGATACAATTATGTGGAAAGTAGCACACACAGACAATAATTAAAATAATAGTGTCAGAAAGGTGTCCTAAATCATCCTGTTGATCCCCTCTATCAGATAGTGCTAGATAAATGGTGAGTTGACCTGTTCATAGAACTTCCTTTGGTAAAGCTATAGGCAGATATTGATTTAAATCCACACCCTAAAACAAGATTGGTATAATCAGGGACAGTAATCTAAAATTAGCCTGAATATTAAACAATAGAAAAAATAAAAATAAAAGGATTTCAACCAGGATTACAATACCCTCTTTTGGCATTCAGCCTGCACCTCAACATGTACCCATGGGATCTCTATGTGCCAGCTCCCCAACCTGACAGTTCTGTCTCCCTGGACACAGGTGAGAACCCCTCCCCAATACTCAGGCCAGCTGGGACCTCATAGAGCTCAAAAGACATGGGAAATGTCTACTCTATCTGAGCCCCATCTCCATCCCATCCACACCTCTACCTGAACTGGGGGGAAGATTGGAAAACACAGTCAAACAGGTAAAGGATTTGAACAAAACATTCCAAGACCTAAAAATGGAAATAGGAATAATAAACACATCACAAATGGAGGATCCCTGGAGACAGAAAACCTAGGAAAGGGAACAGTAACTACAGACAGAGCATCACCAACAGAATACAAAAGATGGAAGAGAGAATCTCAGGTGTAGAAGATACCATAGAAGATATTGATACATCTATAAAAGAAAATACAAAGTGTAAAAAAAGTTTCTAATCCAAAACATGCAGAAAATGTGGGACACAATAAAAACATCACAACTAAGAGTAATAGGTATAGAAGAGGGTGAAGATTCCCAGTTCAAAGGGCCAGAAAACATCTTCAACAAAATCATAGAAGAAAACTTCCCTAACCTAAAGAAAGAGATACCCATAAACATACAAGACGCCTACAGAACACCAAATAGATTGGACCAGAAAAGAAATTCTTCCTGCCACATAATAATCAAAACACCAAATGTGCAAAACAAAGAAAGAATATTAAAAGCAGTAAGGGAAAAAGGTCAAGTAACATATAAAGGCAGGCCTATCAGAATTATGCCAGACTTCTCACCAGAGATTATGAAAGCCAGAAGATCCTGGGCAGATGTCATACAGACCCTAAGAGAACACAAATGCCAGCCCAGGCTACTATACCCAGCAAAACTCTCAATTACCATAGATGGAGAAAACAAGATAATCCATGACAAAACAAAATTTACATAATATCTTTCTACTAATTCAGCCTTACAGAGGATACTGGGATAAAATCCCTAATGCAAAGAGGGTAACTACACCCAAGAAAACACAAAAAAACTAAACAGATCAAAACAAACCCAAAAGAAGAGAAAAGCATGCACAGGAGCGCATGCGTGCACACACACACACACACACACACACACACACACACACACAGTACGACCTCCAACAACAAAATAACTCGAAATAAGAATCATTGGTCATTAATATCTCTCACCACAGATGGACTCAATTTCCCCAATAAAAAGACACTGGCTAACAGACTGGATATGTAAACAGGATCCAGAATTCTGCTGCTTACAAGAAACACACCACAGAAATAGTCATCATGGATGACTAAGGACTATTTCTGTGCAAATCAAAATGACCTTGAGATTCTACCTTACAAATATCAGAATAGCTAAGATAAAAATTCAAGTGACAGCACAAGCTGGCAAGGAAAAAAGGAACTTGCAATTTAAAAATATGGTAGGAGTAATAATCAAATACAGTAGCATTCACACAGAGTATCAAAAATATTTTCAAATAGTATCAAAGAAGCACTAAAATTAAATACAGACAATAATCTCATTTACAATCACTGTCAAAATTACTAAAAAAAATCTATGTTTTTTGTTCTATGTTTATGGGCTAGAATGATGAGTATTGTAAGATATCCATACCACTTAAAAATGTTGCACAGATTAAATGTATTCCCAATCAAAATGCCATTGAAATTCTTTAAGAAAATAGAAAACTTATAAAATGCAGAAAACAACTCAAATTGTATTAAATAGTTAAATATGAAATGAAATCTGAAAACCTGATGCAACAAAATATACTGAAAATACTACATGATCTGCATTTGAGGCAATCTTTTTATATAAAATCTCAAAAGCATAAATAAAAAGAGGAAGCATAGACAAATGAGAATGCAAAAAATAAAAAATCTTCAATTCAGCACACTAATCAAAAAATGAGATAACTATAGAATGGTTCATATCTAAAATACTCAAACAACAGCAAAACAACCATTTAAAACATGGGTAGATCAGATTTAAATTTGTCCAATAAAGACACATAAAAAATAAAACCGTAATAAGAGTACCTTCCACTTATAGTCAATGTTTGAGTGGGTACTGAGAAAAGAGAATACTTACACATTGTGAGTGAGAATAGTAATTAGAATGATCATTATAGAAAACCTGCATCTTGGTGCCAACTGAAAAGATCAGCTCAAGCACTTTACCCATGAATGGATAAAGAAAATAGATATTTATTCAATGCATTATCTTTCAACCATAAAGAAGAGTGAAAGCATGTCACTTAGCAACACAGATGAATTCAGAGGACATTATAGTAAATGAAGTAAGCCAGGAACCATAAGATAAATATCATATATTCTCATTTATATGTATATTTTAAAACATTAGACTTCATGGAATCAGAGTATAGAATAGTAGTTAACAGAAACTGAGGTTGAAAGAAATGGTAAAACACTGAACAAATAGTTCATTTTATTTAGAAAATTAAATTACATAACATAACAAAATGTACCTATTGTTAATAATACATTCTTGAATATCAGTAAGGCAATAAATGCAAATAAGTTTAATACTGTTTGAAGTCATAGATATATGCAAAATGATTTGATTAAATACTCTATATATAACCATAAATCCTTGTTATATAACATTTTATAAAATAATATAAAATTATAATTTGGGAATATGTGACAAAACAAAATATCACATTGTTCAGTTCATGAAAAAGCATAAATTAGTAGGTAATACTGGAATAAAGATAAAGTCTATAAAAAAAGATAAGAAAAAAGAATCAATACTGAAACAACACACTGACTCAGCCTGGATTCCTGATTTGAATTTCTGTTCATTCAGAGATTGACTATGGATAGTGGTAGCTTTATATTTTCTGACAGTCTGACTTTGTATAGAATGATTCAGTCAATTTAAAGGGAGCTTTGTGTGTTGGAATTCTTTTATTTGTAATTATAGGTTATTTTCAGTTGAGTCTTAGTAGAAGCCAAAAATTAGGTGTAAGAGGAAACAAAGATTTGAATCAATAAGAGAAAGGAGAATAAACAATAGAGAGAATAGACCAACAAGTAACAGCAAAGTGTACTTCTCTAATTTTGTTTTGTTTTAATAGAACCATGTACATATATATCTTCATGCTACAAACACCTGACTAGAGTGGTAACACCATCAGTGTATGGCTTAATAAGACAGCCAACAGGACTGAGGGGCTTTAATCTTTAACCTTTAGTTAAATATAACATTAAACACATTGATTATGAAACACTGACTAATTTAAATTTGTTTCTAATTTTGCTGTTTTATTCTGCATCCTAATTAAAAATTTTATATCAAGCATAAGTATTGATGCTTTGTATAACATTTCTCTTGATCTTTTCTATGTGTGTATGCACAAATATGCATGCTGGAAGTTGTAGCATGTTATTAAAGTTATTAAAGCAGTTAATTTTTTTAAAGTAATTAATCCACAAGATTACTTCAGTGCCTGACTATGGAACTGAACGGTAAAAATGCTAGACAATAAAAACAGTAAAATTCATAGTAACTTTCACAGATATTTACTTTGAAACTCAACAACAGTAGTTCATTTAAATGCTTGACTTTTTGGATTAGTTAAAAGCATTTATTTTAAAATAAAAACAGTGCTGGCCAGTGGTGGTGCATGCCTCTAATCCCAGCACTTGGCAGGTTGATTTCTGAGTTCGAGGCCAACCTGGTCTACAAAGTGAGTTCCAGGACAGCCAGGGCTATACAGAAAAATCCTGTCTTGAAGAACCAAAACAAAAGAAAAAAAAAAAAAAAAAAAAAGAACAGTGAGACAGAATGCTGCCTGGGTCCTGATCAGCCTTAGGGGAATGACACAAAGTTGGATAAGGGCCAAAAGACTGGTGATGTCTGGCCTTGTTACTTTCCGTAACTATACTGGATGCTATTAGCTGATAGCTTCTGGAGACTTAAGTCTCTTGCTGAAAACTTAAGTCTCTGGCTGAAAACTGCTGGCTTCTTTTCTCTTTAACACCATGGTTTCTTTTTTCCTTATCTCTCTGTGCTTTATTTTTATCTTATAAATCTCTGTACTTTATTAAATGCTATATCTTTATTTTATAACTCTCTATTATTGTTCTGTGCTTCATTAAACTCTGAAAACTTAACTCTTTATTATGGTTCTGTGCTTCATTAAGCTCTGGGGAAACATAACAATTTATTACCGTTCTGGGCTAAAAAACTTAACTCTTGCTAGTGCTTAAATAAGTGCTAATATCTGGAGATTAACACATGCTGTTTAGCAGCAGGAATTCAGTAGAGGATTTATTGCTAGTGCTCCTTTTCTGGCTAGCCTGCCAGGAGCCTTTCAAAAGCCTGGCTAGTTAACTCCTTGTGAATCAGAGAGGAAAGAGTCACTCACACCAACACATACACACTAAGTGAAGCAGAAAATGGATGCACCACTACATTTGGGTGGATGACTGGCTGGCTGGCTGGCTGGATGATGTGTGGCACAGAGCCCTGGAAGCCACCACACCACACACATCACCTTTATTTATTTTTATACCTTCTTGGACAAAAGTTCTTTAGAAAATTAGCACATAGATAAAATATTACACAAAATGGTTGTTACAGAAGAACATCAATAACAAGTTCAAAGCAGTGTTTCTTTCCATATGGTCATTATAAGTTAAAAGCAAGAGTTTTTCCATGGCCTTTTTTATCATAGTGCACACCTGTGGCTTCATCCTTGGACCTGAATTTTTTTCCTTGAACACAAATCTGTCCCAAGACTATTTCTCTTTTTAGTGTAATTATGAAAGATCATTGTACAGAATCGTTGATTCATCCAAACAGCATTAATTCATAAAAGTTTATCTTTGTGTTGATCTGCAGGAAATCTGTTCAATAGGTTGGGCTAATGCTAAGGGATTATTATATTAATTTAGTAATTACAGGAAAGACATATCAGCTTCAAGAAGCAATCCTGCATGAAGTCTTTTTGGGACCTTTTCTCAGAGCTCACATATCTTAGTCCATGCAAAAAGCTGTACCACCTCCTGAAAGGCTACCTGCTAGCCTTAGCCTGTCCTAGATGAAAAAAAAATATAGGCTCTGTGCTTTTTCATACATTTTTCATTAATATTTCATCTCTGCCACTTAATATTAGCAAGATTTTTCATAAGGAAAATGAGGCTCAAAAGTATGACTATCTAGTACAGTTGAGTTTATATCTAATGTATATTAACATGCCTGTGAAAATGTAGTTTAGACTATGTCTTCTTATTGCTTATTTTGAGGGTTCAATTTTAAGGATCTGTATCAAGTTTTTAAGAAATGTTCATTTTTGTCTTTTTTCCAATAATTCTGCACTAATATTCCTGACATGTTTTGCAAGAATGTGTATCTTCATAAATTTACAAATAAAATTAAGAGTATGGTATAGAGAAGTAGGAACCCTATGTCCACTGTACATCTCTAGACAATTTTGAATTAGGCTTGGTTTCCCAGTCCTCAAGTATGATATAGAGAATGCCATTGCAGCTAGCACCAAACTTCCTACTGTGTGTCTTGCTTCTATATAACCTTATTCTCAAATTATACTGTTTTTTGTATTTACCAGTAGGTCTTTGTTCTCTTTATAAAACTATTTTGAAATTTATCAACACAGCTTGCCAATTGATGTTCTGATTATTTTTTCCAGTTACTTAGAAAATATAGATGCTTTTGTTAAATTTTTTGAAAGAGAAAATTGGCTCATGAAAAGATGTAGGTGAGTTTTTGTATTGAATCATGATGATAAAGTAAGTGGTTCAGGTTTTGCACTTCTGATAACCATTATTGTCAAGAAATGCATGGTTCAGTGGTTAATAGCATTTGTTATTCTTTCATAGAAACCAGATTTTATTATTAGCATACACAGGGTGGCTCACAAACATCTGTAATTCTAGTTCCAGAAGAGATGTTGCCCACTTCTAGTCTCTGTGAGTACCAGAAGTGTGTTATTCACAGACATATATGTGAGAAAAACATTAATAGAGACAATTTTTATAAAAGAAATGTACCTAATAAATTTGTGTTAATCATCTTCCTATACTCTTAAAAATTCTTTATATTATTAGTAAATATTTGTATTTTCCTGTTCACTGTATTAGTAAAAATCATATCAGTATATTCATGGTTTTGATCTTAGATTTTATTTTAAAATCTTAAAATATGATTAGAAAATAATCCTTCCAGTGATTTGCTTTGCTTTTGTTTAGTCAAAATTATCCACAGATATAAAATATTCATAAATTTTATCACTCAATGGGAGGCAACGGTATATTTAAATAAGAGCAGTCACTGTGGGTGGATGATTGAGACCTCACACTATTTCCTATACATCCCCTCCCCAATTTCTGTCTGTGGTTAAAAAATGATTTGTTAGCTTCCTGCTCCAGGAAACATGGTTATGTTCTCTTTCCCACCAGCAGACTCTATACTTCTAAAACCATAAACAAAAATGAACTCTTTTTAATGTTTTTTTTTTTGAGTCATGATATTTTATCACAGCAAGAAAAACAATGAACTCATGAATTGGTATGGAGAATGGGGTTCTTGCTATGTGAACATGACCATGGTTTTAGTTTTGTTTTTGTTTTTCTGTTTGTGCATCTGTCTGTTTGTAGGAATGTGAAAGTCTTTGGAACTGAGGACAAGAAAAGTGGTTGAATGCTGTGAGAGGATATTAATGGGAGCATAGAAGACAGTAGTGCTGAAAGTAAAGCAGACAGTGGAACTTTCAAAAGGAAACAATGATTTTATTAACAAGAGGGCTAGAAGCCTTTCCTATAATAGTTGGGAATATAATTTAGTTATATTCTACCCATGTACTGAGAACTTGCCTGAGGCTGAATCAAAAACTAATGGAATATTTCTTTGGTTGAAGAAATTTTAAGACAGAATAAAGTCAAGTCTATGACATGATTATTTCTGATTACTATTATACATATTATAGAGTTCTAAAATAAAAAAATCAATTATGAAAAATTTTAAATGACTGTCTAGAAATGAAAAATAGCACTAGGAAGTTTAATGTTGAAACTAAGTCATGTACTGAAAAGGAGGCTGCAATTCTTAAAGAGATGAATACCATTAAAGAAAAGCCTTTGGCTCTGTAATGAAAAGAATAAAGTGTGTCTTCAGGACAAGACACTCAGCTAAAGTTTCAATTGTAAAGGAAAAAAACCTAAAGGGTTTCCTGTCCCTAAAAAGCAATTACATACAAAAGCTACTACTAATGTGGTCCAAGAAGTTAAGGGTCCATCCCAGACTGGCTGCTAAACTTAACAGTATCATCTATGTGATACTATCTTTGAAGGTATGACACATGCAAGATTGGGAGAGTTTTAGATTCTTCTGCTGTGCTTTAGGGGAAATGCTTAGGTCAGATAATGCATGGTAGGGTCAAAAATCTCAGGAAGGACAATTTGGAAGATCATTATGTGAAACTATGAAGGTGAAACTTGGGATGTGATAGAAATCCCAATATGTTGGAGATATCAGAGCCATGAGATGTTTGCCAAGGAAAAGGAACTATGCACAGGGAGAGGAATGAGCCAAAGAGAAAGATGTATGATACAGGCAGCAAAGCTGGAGGGAAAAAGTGATCTAAGCTCTATGCCACCTGACATGGAACTATATCATTTGGTGTTTATACTTCTAGGTTTCAGTCCTGCTTTGGTCTGCTATTTCTTCGATGTCACCACATTCTTCCCTTTTGGACTGGTAATGTACATTCCATGCTATCCTATGTTGAAAATACATATTTAATTTGCATTTTGATTTTAGAGGGAGTAGGTAATAGTTAAGAGGATCTTAGAGGAGGAATTGGATTTTGAACTCTGTTGACACCTTTAAAGACTATGGGAACTTTTAAAGTTGGACTATATACATTCTGCATCATGAGATACTAGTGAGCACATGGGAACCAGGGGACTGAATGTGATGGTGTAAATGATGGTCCCTCATGGGCTCATGTATTCGAACACTTGTTCCATAATTAGTGGTATTGTTTGGGGAGATTATATAACCTCTAGGAAGTAGAGCCTTGTTGGAGGAAATATGTAAGTAAAGGAGGCCTTTAAAAATTTCTAGCCGTACTCTAGTTACTGAACTCTTATTTTCTGTTACCATGGTGTTGCTATGAGGTATTCTGCCGACTTTCTGCTCCCACTGTCATGTTCATTCATTCTCTGCAATGAAGACTATATCCCTCTGAAAATATAAGCCCCCAAAAGACTCGTTTAAAATTGCTTTTTGTAAAGGTAGCCTATTACAGCAATATAAAAGTAACAAAAAGAAATTTTTCTAAAGGCACACTTTTTAAAATTATGCTTGATATACATTAATATAATTTCTTTTTCCCAGCATTCTGTTTATTACATGGACTTTTTTTCAAATTTATAAAAGGGCTTTAAAAACAAGTATTATTTCTTTTTCATGGGAGATAAATAATGTAGAAAATTCTCAGAGACATTATTATACTTAGAAAAATTAGTCTGTATAGAGACAAGAAATGAAAACTAAACAGTTACCATATGAAAAAGGTGACTAATCAGCATAGTTGCATGATCATTAAATTCACCTTCCAAAAATGTCTTTGTATCTATTGTTTCCTATATATCTATTATAA
>JADRCC010212461.1:0-12179 GCA_019843855.1 Hylomyscus alleni
TTTGCAGCATATGTATTTTGGTTTGATAAAAGTAAGAACTATAGAATTAAAACTAGAAAATATAAGGGAAAGAGAGCAACCCCTAAAATGCTCATGGGTAGAAAACTCATGTGCGGATGTATGCTCCCATAGAAGCGCCTAAATCATGTAAACCCCCAGGCTTCAACCCCGGAAGGTGACACCTTTTATGTTGACTACATTTCAGGTGTCAGGGGGTGGAATGTGAAGAGCATGTAAGGCTAAAAAAGCCAGGCAGAATCTTAAGAGTGAATATTAAATGACAAATTGAAGAGCATGTAAGACTAAAAGCCAGGCAGAAACTTAAGAGTGAATATTAACTGACATTCTGAAGAGTGAAGCAAGTTTGCAGTAGCTAGATAAGGTTAGAGCCTCCCCACAGCTGAGATAAGAGGGAATGGAGACCCCAGTGACATAAGAACTAGATAACCAGACCTTGGTCTGGAGGGACCAAGGCCCAGATAACTAGGCCCAGAAGGGTATAAAAACTCAGGCCAGAGAGCAACAAGGTGCATTCAGAATGGCTCCCTGCTGAGTCCATGTCAGATGCCCTGGTGAACCCGAAAAGCAGACCTGAAACTCCACGCTGTCATCAGAAGAAATGAAGTCAGACTGAGGAGCTGAGACATGTCTGAGCCTGGACCAAGGAGAGACACCTCCGTGCGCACCAGGTCGTATACCTTAGTGCTATACTCATTTATGTTATGCTTATACCTTAGTGCTATACTCATTTATGTTATGCTTACAACGAATTGTGATGCTGTGCTTGTTATAATTCACCCTATGATACTCACCATAGTGGCAGCAGTCTTCGGACTGTCCTGCTTCCTGTGGTGCTGTATTTGCTTTGTAACCTCTGATAGTGTAATTAATAAGAGCATTCCAAAATCCAACCAACCGCCTCTGTCTGTAATTCTAATCGGCTCCCCAGGAAAGACTCTGTCTCCGCCTGCAAGTGCTCGTGACACTCTCAAAAAAAAAAAAAAAGAACCAACCCCTGTTGCATCCCCCTTCCCCCGCTTGCCACCCCACCCTCTCCCACTTATTGGCCCTGGCATTCCCCTATACTGGGGCATAGATCCTTCACAGGGCCAAGGGCCTCTCCTTCATTGATGATCAACTTTGCAATCCTCTACTATACACATGTTGCCAGAGCAACCAGTCCCACCACGTGTACTCCTTGGTTGGTGGTTGAATCCCTGGGAGCTCTGAAGGTACTCGTTAGTTCATATTGTTGTTCCTCTTAAGGGGTTGCAAACCCATCATCTCCTTTGGTCCTTTCTCTAACTCCTTCACTGGGGACCCTGAACTCAGTTCAATGAATGGCTGTGAGCCTCTACTTCTGTATTAGACAGGTACTGTCTCTCAGGAGACAGTTATATCAGGCTGGTTTGTCCTTCCTTCAGTCTCTGTTCCATAGTTACTCTCTGCAACTCCTTGTGTGGGTATTTTGTTCCCCCTTTTAAAAAGGAATGAAATATTCACATTTTAGTCTTCCTTCTTCTAGAGTTTCTTGTGGTTTGTGGGTTGTTATTCCTGTATTCTGAACTTCTGGGCTAATAACCACTTATCAGAGAATGCATACCATGTGTGTTCCTTTGTGATTGAGTTACCTCATTCAGGATATATTCTCCAGATCCATCCATTTCCCCAAGAATTTCATAAATTCATTGTTTTTAATAGCTGAGTAGTACTCCATTGTGTAGATGTACCACAATTTCTGTATCCTTTCCTCTGTTGAGGGACATCTGGGTTGTTTCCAGTTTCTGGCTATTATAAATAAGGCTGCTATGAACATGGTGGAGCATGTGTCCTTATGAAACTGTCCTGCAGATTCATGAACTTGGGTTCCCTCGAGCAAAGGAATAAAGGACCTGAAATATAGGGTTCGATAAAACCAAGTTGCACTCCAATCAAGGCTTTGTACTTTACTTGAGGGGTTCAGCATTTTTATATGTACATGAGAAACAGAACCTGAATCTCTAGGTTACAATGATATTTGCATAACATTAACACAGCTGAAGGAGTCAGGAGCTGAGCATCCCAGGTCACCAGCAGCTGGAATGTCTGTGGACATCTTTAGGCAGTGGGCATTGTTTTATCTCAGCATGAAATTCCCCAGCAGCTTTCTTAAGAGACAATCTGACAGTCTGAAGAGGGCTTTGTCTTGGCTCCCCAGGTAACAGTCTCCAGCAGAAATCTCCAGAGTCCTATGGCTGAGCTGAAGTGGGGAGGTAACATCCTTATTACATGTTGGAGCATCTTATGCGTCTATGCCCAGGAGTGGTATAGCTTGGTCCTCTGGTAGTACTATGTCCAATTTCCAGAGGAACCCCCAAACAGATTTCCAGAGTGGTTGTACCAGCTTGCAATCCCACCAGCAATGAAATAGTGTTCCTCTTTCTTCACAACCTTTCCAGCATCTGCTGTCACCTGAGTTTTTATGCTAGTCAATCTGACTGGTGTGAGGTGGAATCTCAGGGTTGTTTTGATTTATATTTCCCTGATGACTAAGGATGTTGAACATTTCTTTAGGTGCTTCTCAGTCATTCAGTATTCCTCAGTTGAGAATTCTTTGTTTAGCTCTGTACCCCATTTTTTAATAGGGTTATTTGGTTCTCTGGAGTCTAACTTCTTGAGTTCTTTGTATACACTGGATATTAGCCCTCTATCAGATATAGGATTGGTAAAGATCTTTTCCAAATTTGTTGGTTGCTGTTTTGTCCTATTGACAGTGTTTTTTGCTTTACAGAAGCTTTGAAACTTTATGAGCTCCCATTTGTCAATTCTAGACCTTAGAGCATAAGCTATTGGTGTTCTGTTCAGGAAACTTTCCCCCATGCCTTTGTGCTCGAAGCTCTTCCCCACTTTCTTTTCTATTAGTTTCAGTGTATTTGGTTTGATGTGGAGGTTTGATGTGGTTTGATCCACTTGGACTTGAGCTTTGTACAAGGAGATAGGAATGGATAGATTTGCATTATTCTACCTGCTAACAGCTAGTTGAGCCAGAACCATCTGTTGAAAATGCTGTCTTTTTCCCACTGTTTGGTTTTAGCTCCTTTGTCAAAGATAAAGTGACCACAGGTGTGTGGGTTCATTTCTGGGTCTTCAATTCTCTTCCATTTATCTACCTACCTGTCACTGTACCAATACCATGCAGTTTTTATCACAATTGCTCTGTAGTATAGCTTAAGTTCCGAGATTGTGATTCCACCAGAGGTTCCTTTATTGTTGAGAATAGTTTTGGCAATTCTGTTTTTTCGTTGTTGTTGTTGTTGTTCCAGATGAATTTGCAAATTGCTCTTTCTAATTCTGTGAAGAATTGAGTTGGAATTTTGATGAGGATTGCATTGAATCTGTAGATTGCCTTCGGCAAGATGGCCATTTTTACTATATTAATCCTGGCAATCCATGAGCATGAGAGATCTTTCCATCTTCTGAGATCTTCTTCTATTTCCTTCTTCAGAGACTTGAAGTTCTTGTCAAACAGATCCTTTATTTGCTTAGTTAGAGTTACTCCAAGTTATTTTATATTATTTGTAACTATTGTAAAGGGTGTTGTTTCTCTAATTTCTTTCTCTGCCTGTTTCTCGTTTGTGTAGAGGAAGGCCTCTGATTTGCTTGAGTTAATTTTATATCCAGCTACTTTGCTGAAGTTGTTTATCAGGTTTAGGAGCTCTCTGGTAGAATTTTTGGGGTCACTTTAGTATACAATCATATCATCAGCAAATTGTGATAATTTGACTTCTTCCTTTCCAATTCGTATCTCTTTGATCTCCTTTTGTTGTCCATTGCTCTGGCTAGGACTTCAAGTACAATATTGAATAGGTAAGGAGAGAGTGGGCAGCCTTGTCTAGTCCCTGATTCTAGTGAGATCGCTTCAAGTTTCTCTCCATTTAGTTTGATGCTGGCTACTGATTTGCTATATATTGCTTTTTCTATGTTTAAGTATGTGCCTTGGATTCTTGATCTTTCCAAGACTTTTATCATGAATGGATGTTGGATTTTGTCAAATGTTTTCTCAGCATCTAATGAGATGATCATATTTTTTTTCTCTTTGAGTTTGTTTATATAGTGAATTACGTTGATGGATATCCATATATTGAACCTTCCCTGTATCCCTGGGATGAAGCCTACTTGATGATGATGGATGATCGTTTTGATGTGTGTTCTTTGATTCAGTTTGCAAGAGTTTTCTTGAGTATTTTTGCAACAATATTCATAAGGGAAATTGGTCTGAAGTTTTCTTTCTTCATTATGTTTTTGTGTGGTTTAGGTATAAGAGTAATTGTGGCTTCATAGAACGAATTGGGTAGAGTGCCTTCAGTTTCTATTTTGTGTAATAGTTTGAGGAGTATTGGTATTAGGTCTTCTTTGAAGGTTTGATAAAACTCTGTGCTAAACCCATCTGGTCCTGGGCTTTTTTGTTTGTTTGTTTGTTTGGGATACTATTAATGACTGTTTCTATTTCATTAGCAGATATCTGTCTAGAAAATTGTTCATTTCTTCCAGGTTTTCAAGTTTTGTTGAGTATAGGCTTTTGTAGTAGGATCTCATGATTATTTTGGATTTCCTCAGTGTCTGTTGTTATGTTTCCCTTTTCATTTCTGATCTTGTTAATTAGGATATTGTCTCTGTGCCCTCTAGTTAGTTGGGCTAAGGGTTTATCTATTTTGTTGATTTTCTTGAAGAACCAGCTCCTGGTTTGATTGATTCTTTGTATAGTTCTTTTTGTTTCTATTTGGTTGATTTCAGCCCTAAGTTTGATTATTTCCTGCCTTTGACTCCTCTGGCAAATTTGCTTCTTTTTGTTCTAGAACTTTCAGATGTGCTGTCAAATTGCTGGTATATGCTCTCTGCAGTTTCTTTTTGGAGGCACTTAAAGCTGTGGATTTTCCTCTTAGGACTGCTTTCATTGTTTCCTATAAGTTTGGGTATGTTGTGTCTTCATTTTCATTAAACTCTAGAAAGTCTTTATTTTCTGTCTTTATTTCTTCCTTGACCAAGTTATCACTGAATAGAGTGTTGTTAAGCTTCCATGTGTTTGTGGGCATTCTATTATTTATGTTGCTATTGAGAAGCAACCTTAGTCCATGGTGATCTGGTAGGATACAAGGAATTATTTCAATCTTCTTGTATCTGTTGAGATCTGATTTGGAACCAATTATATGGTCAATTTTGGAGAAGGTACCATAAGGTGCTGAGAAGAAGGTATATCCTTTTGTGATAAAAAGTTCTATAGATATCTGTTAAATCCATCTGTTTCATAACTTCTGTTAGTCTCGCTGTGTCCTTTTATAGTTTCTGTTTCCATGATCTGTCCATTGCAGAGAATGGGATGTTGAAATCTCCCACTATTATTGTGTGCGGTGCAATGTGAGCTTTAGTAAAGTTTCTTTTATGAATGTAGATGCCGTTTGATTTAGAGCATAGAGGTTCAGAATTGAGAATTCATCTTGGTAGATCATACCTTTGATGAATATGAAGTATCCCTCCTTATCTTTTTTGATCACTTTAGGGTGAAAGTCGATTTTATTCGATATTAGAATGGCTACTCTAGCTTTTGTCTTGGGACCATTGGCTTGGAGATTTGTTTTCCAGGCTTTTATTCTGAGGTAGTGTCTATCTTTGTCACTGAGTTGGGTTTCCTGTATGCAACAAAATGTTGGGTCTTTGTTGCCTCTTCCCCCCTCACTAACAACTCCCCTCTGCCTGATCACAGTGAGCAAGCTGACAGCTCTGAAAGAGCAGGTCACACCTGAGACTGAAGCCAGCCACCTGTGGTGCAAGACAATAAATAGCCCACAAACACTGCAGCTCCTCCTGGAGGCAGAGACTGACTTGCTCCTAGTTTTGGCTAAGTCTCTTGTTTGAAGACATTTTGCTTACTGCAAACAATGTTCCTGCCTGAGAGATGATTCCGCTGAGAACTTGGTGTCTCCAAGTCTGCTGTTGTATTTACGTTATGCATATATTATGTTCAGATGTTGTGGTTTCACTTTGGTGCCTGGATATAAATACCCATTTCACCCCGAAGTAAATATCGCTTTGATACATTCTCTTGGTGTCCCTCCATGTCTTTTTCTACCTGTTTATTTCCACAGGTCTAGTCCAACTTCCGTGGATCCACGGACTCTAGTAGATCTGTTGGCCAGATTCTTTATTCTCTCTTTAAAGGGCCTGGGACTCAACACTTCTTTTCTTTGTACATTATGTTCTCATCTAAAACTACACCATTTATGGGGGTTTTCTCTCAGTTCAAATGGCCTATGGACTGACTATAATGGCTGAAAGAAATTAAAATGTCTGTACTCTCCATTAACTAAGATAATTAAGTTATGAATAATGATAAGTTAGAATGATTAATATTTCTCTACTTGTGAAACTATTAAAACACATGTTTTGGGTTATAATTAGCAACAAGCATGATCCAGTGTAAAGCTAAACAGAGACGATAGACCTTTAGAAGTAGTTTATAACATATCTGGAGTCCTAGTTAAATAAACCATCGTTTTAAGGCTTTAATTGTCTATATGTGACCTTTTTCCAGTCCCATACTAGCACATTTGCTTTGGTTATCTTTGCCTGCTAGATATTCAAGGTATGGTAGGTAAGCAACCACATGCCAGCCCCATCTTATCACTCACTCTTCCCTACTGTTTTGTTTTAAATTTGAGGGTTTTTTTTAACATTTTAATGTATTTATTTGTTCTCATTTTAGCTTACAGCAGGTAAAAATATTTAAATTAATACCATTCAAACTTAAAATAAGTAGCCCTAGAATCATTTCAATTGCAATAAAACAAAATATGGCATAGAAGGGAGGGAATTTTTCATTAGAACATATTGCTGTGAGTAAAATTAAGTTAGTTTTGCTGGGCAGTGGTGGCGCACGCCTTTAATCCCAGCACTTGGGAGGCAGAGGCAGGCGGATTTCTGAGTTCCAGGCCAGCCTGGTCTACGGAGTGAGTTCCAGGACAGTCAAGGCTATACAGAGAAACCCTGTCTTGAAAGACCAAAAAAAAAAAAAAATTAAGTTAGTTTTGTTCTGTTTTTATTTATTTTTTTTTGAAAGGGGTTAAATTATAGTCCACCATCAAGAAAGACAGGGCAGCAACCCAGAGGCAGGAACTGAGGCAGAGACCATGGGGTAACACTGCTTACAAGGCTTACTCTAGCACGATCAGTTACCTTTCCTTTTAAAGAATAATATAGATATTTTTCTAGTATAATATATCCCGATTATTTTTTTCCCTCACTCTACTTCTTTGAGAATGAAGTACTCCTACTTTATTTTTCCACCTCTTCTTCCCTCCATATCCTTCCCTTACTGTTCCTCAATAGGAAACAGACAAGCTCCTAAGGGGTCATAACGTAACAAGATAAAACAAAACCTAACACATTAGAGTTGGAAAGACAGACGAAAAGAAAAGAATCCAAAGGTTCACACAAGAATCAGAGAATCACTCATTCGAACTCTCAAAAAATCCCATAAAAACACTAATCTGGAAGTCATTTTATGAGTTTAAATGTCTCGATGTAATGCGTGTTATACGAAATAAAGCATCCATTGCTATACACGCTATACCTAAATAATTTTAAATGTACACCCCAAGGCACAACAATTAGATATAGTTTAGACACAGAGCTTTTAGATCTTATATAAAAATACAGCATATCTCAAATTAGAGATATAAGGTGTCAAAGTACAAAAACCCAAACTGATTTAACTAAAGTGATTAAGTGTAAAAGAGTGAATGTTTATATGTCTTTAAAATACATAATAAACAGTTCTAGTTAGGTATAGTTGTCAATGTTACTTGTAGACATTGACCACATTTGGACTTTTGGTATGTCTTTGGGGAATTATATTGATTGTTACTTGATGTGTGTGGAAGAGCCCTTCCTGGTATGCTTAGGACCATTCCCTAAACAGGTCATCCGGGGCTGTGTAGGTAAGCTAGCTGAGCACAAGCCTGCATGAACCATCAAAACATTTTCCTCAGCGCCTTCTCCTTCAAGTTCCTGCCATGAATCCCCTCACCCTGTAAGAGAAAATACACCTTTCCCTCTCCTAAGTGGGTTTTTCTCAGACTGTTTTATCAAAGGGACAGAAAAGGAAGCTATGATGTCCTAGGAAGGCAGGCTTTGTTTTGATGAGATAAACTTTGCTTTCTAGAGTAGTAACTTACTGAGTGAGCCAGCCAGGGAGCTTCATAAGTCTGCCCAATTTTCTTCTCTATTCAGAAAACATAATTCCTTTTTCTATCTTTTTTTTCTAAACTAGCTTTCGTTAACACTGTGGAGAGGTAGTCAGTGGGCTGTGAGGCCCTGGGTAATTAGGACGTCAACAGGAGATTTCCCTTTCAAGTATGTTCAGTTTGACCATACAAACATTCCTTGCAATTTCATGCTATCCTAAAAGTTCTAGTAATCCCATGGAAGCAGACACCTCTCAGGCTAGGGAATGGTCCATCGAACAGAAAATGTTACGGGTGTTCACTGGGGAACCCTCTCTGGTGAGAATGTTTCAGGAGCAAATTGACCAGGATTCTGCATGAGGTCCTTCCGTTGGGCCAGGCTGAGAGGATGCAGTGTGGAGAGCATCAACCAGAGAGTTTAGTGCGAGCTAAGCAATGGTATAGGACGTCAGTGGTCACTGAGAAAAGGGTCACAGAGAAACCAGTATCAAAACCCCTTTGCTGATGGGTATTATCTTGAGATGCTCTGTCCCAGGAGCACGGCAGCGGCAGCGTAACACTAGGTGCCATCTCCAAAGATAGGCTTTTTATTATTATTATTATTATTATTATTATTATTATTATTATTATTATTATTATTATTCCAGTTGGCTGTAACTTTATTCTGTCAGGGTTTACAGCTTATGGCTGGTTAGTTAACACATCAGAGTCACCTTGGGGTTGGTTCTTTAACATGGATACATTCCTGAGGCTTGGCTCATAAAAGGGGCTACCCTGTGGCTGCCACCTATCTTGTAAGCGTTTTATTATTCTAAGTCGCAAAATGGTTTTCAAGTTACAGAAAATGGTTTCTTTCATGTTTCTAACAGACGCTTTGGTTTGGGGGCTTTTTTATTCTTTCTCTATAACCTCCTGACTCTCACGTAGCTGCTTGTCCATCCTGCCAGTGTGAGTGCATGGCCTTTTTCCTTCTCTCCTCCATCTTCCTCTTCTTGTGGGAACTGTCCCTTGCAGCTTGCTTTGCCTAGAAATTTTTCTTTTAAGAGCCAATGTAATTGTTCCTGGGCTTCTGTTGGGATTCATTTTTAACTTGCATTATAATTGAGGCTAAGCATCTAAAGAAAGAACCTCAATTTCCTTTGAGTCAGTAGGAAGCAATGAGAGGAACCTGAAGGGAGAGACTGGAACCAGGATTCCCCAGTTGCATTTAGTGCCCTGGAATGTGTTCCATATCACGTGACCTGGTCTGTCTTGCCTACATGTTAAAGGGCCTGGGGAAGGTACATATTAAGTGGGACCATACACTGGACATGTAACTGCAAGGTGGAGACAGCTCTGTGAAAGGAGAAAGATGCCAAGTTTGTTAAAAATAGTGTGTTTGGAAAGGGACATATTTCAGGGAAGAATGGCCTGATTTCTGGGAGAAAGTATGACAGTCAGAGAGTCTGTAACTTCACCAGTTATCAATGACAGTCAGAGAGTCTGTAACTTCACTAGTTTGTTACAGAACTTGGGATCACAGCCTTTTCCCCAACAAGCCAGTTTCTGCCACCTGTCTTAAAGAAGACAATTTAAAAGTCACATTAATAGTAAAACAAAGGAAAAAAGTTTGTTCGCTTTTTTTTTTTTCAGCAAGTTACCTTAAGATCTTCCTTTCCTGACATGAAGTCCAGGTTTAAATAGAAAGCAGGACACAGGTACATGTGTAAGTATAGACACAGCATACACTATACATGTTGTCATATATTTAAAATAGACAAAAATGTTCACAACTTACTGATACACACTATTTGGCTTTTCTGAAAGTTAGAATTTAAAAAAAATATTTGTTTTAGTTTTTGAGATTATATCATTTTCTCCTAATCAGTCTTCCTTCTAAACCCTCTGATATACTTTTTCCTTTTTCTCTCTCAAATTCATGGTCAATTTTTTTCATTAATTGTCATATAGAATATGTGTACATGTATATATATATATATATATATATATATATATATATATATATATATATATACACATGTACATATTTATACATATATTATCTGAAATACATAAATTCACTTGGCTCAGTCTGTTTGAAGTTACTTTCATATCTGTTTTTCAGAGCTGATCATTTGATACTGGAACCGCCATTGCTTCATTATTCCCTGAGAAACATATTTCTGATAGTCTTAGTTACATAGAGTTCATAGAGTGTTGTTCTCTGTGTGTATCCCAACCATACCGCACATCACATAATATTTTAACATGTCTACTGTTGTTGTCCTTGTACAGCTCCAATTTAGGCAATCATGTTGGTGCCATTTCCTTTTGACTGCTTCCTATATAGTCCTATACTGTTCTTAATCTGAAATCCATCCTTATGAAGTCACAATGATAAGTAGAAGTAAGGTAGAAAATATACATCTTGAGGATACAGAGCTTAAGCAAAATTAAAATGAGGGGAGTAGATATGTGAGTAGGAAGGTAAGGTTAGAGTTTTGGTAATGTAGAAGGATTGGAGCAAATATGACCCAAATACATTGGATGACACTTACAAAGAATTAATAAAAATATTGTATTAAAATTCTTTGCCTAATCCCATTCATCTCTCTTTATGAATATGGGATCTCTCATAATTTTTCCAAATGCTAAAATCCTGTACTATACTTTGTCTTTTTCCTAAGTTGTATACTGAGTTCCTGACATAAACTGACAGATATCCTTTACTTCACCTACTTGTCTCATAGCACGCCTTTCTTTCATTGGTGCAATTAAATATGATTCTACCATTTTACTAACATGAGACCTGTCAAGAGCTTTTCAAAACATTCCTATTCCCTCAGATATATATTATTGGCTCAAGCTGCCTTTGGCTGTCCTACTTATAAGAATGAGACATTTTGTACATTTTGGCAAGGTACGATCATTCTATATTCCCTTATGAAAGATGGGTCTGGAATGTTGTACCTTTTTCCAAGTGAGCTTCATCTCTCGTGGATCACTTGATCAAAACCACCCTACTGACAGCAGGTTGTATGCCTGCTGCCTCAAATGCAAAATACATTTTGCATTTTGAAAAACAAAATACTAAACAAACTAGGCAGTAGACAAAGTTAAAAATGGGTAATAAGGAAGAATAGTGCAAAAGGATGCATGTAACATGAAAGAAAATGGAGAGTGAAGGGTATTAAAAGATGAGACTGGCAGAAGAGGAAGTTGAGTGATGAGACTGTTATCAAACACATTTTATTGGAAAATGCCAGAATGAGAGTTTTATGGGGATTGATGGACACAACATGGAAATATCAGAAAGAGAAGCAAACCTCTTCAGAAGCAGAATTGTCCTTTAATCAGAACAGGTGAAGGACTTAATTCTCTCTAGAGGAGATGAGTCTGTGATACATGGTGCAGAGGAATTGGGGGTTTTAAAGATTACTTTGGTGATGGAATATTCTCTCTACTGGTCAGTCCCCATGCAGTCTCAAAGTGGTAAATACCAGCGGAGGTTGGTATGCTTATCTTCTTTTCAGAAGCTTCCTGCATCTTAATAGTTGTTATTAGAGTTTCTCAGCCCAATTGAGGCTGTTATGTCATTAACCTTTCAGTGGAAGTCTGGAGAAATGGCTCAGTGGTAAAGAGCATGCACTGCTCCTTGGGAGGACCCACTTGGTTCGCACCAGTATGGAGCAGAAGATAATTCTCAATGTTGTGCTAAGTATTGCAAAACATCAAGTGTTTGAATCATTATATAGCATATAGTGGCCATACTCTCGCCTCTAAATGTTCTAGAATCCATTGCTTTCCTGGTGGTAAATAACAAATTACAGGGAACTTATAGGCAGCAATGAAGAGGCATCTGAAGAGTATTTGCTGGTTTTAGGGTTAACAGGTATCAGTGCAACTGCTCTCATTCCTTAAGGTGATCTTACTTGTTTTCATTTTGAATTGATCTCAATATAAAATTAGAGGATCTTTTTT
>JADRCC010212476.1:0-11304 GCA_019843855.1 Hylomyscus alleni
ATTCCCCGTCAGGAGCACCCAGCCCTCACTACCCCAGTGTGGTGATTTGCAAGAGCATAAAATGAGCTAATTTTGGAAATTTGTCAGTGTAAAATCTCAGGTAATAAAGCATCCAGATTTACACAATTGCTCCTGTGGAAATGACAGCAGAAGTTATCTGCAGCTGGGCGGGGCGCGTGCTGAGTGTCAGGTGGCAGTTTGTTTTAATATGTGGAGGAGTTTTATTGCATTTACTCTTTCAGTTATGGGGGGATGGCTAAACTTGATACAGAAATTAGAGGGGGGAAAAGGTTTATCAAATGCATAGTGTTTATCATTTATTTTAGAGCACAGCAGTCTGGATCATGGTATCTGTGCATGACCTTTGGTTATAAAAATTGCTCATCAAATCAATATAGAGTGCTTTAAGACAGTGGTTCTCAACTTGTGGGTCGTGACCCCTTTGGAGGGTTAAACGAGACTTTCACAGGGGCTGCATGTCAGATATCCTGCATATCAGATATGTATATTACAGTTCGTAACAGTAGCAAAGATTACAGTTATGAAATAGCAATGAAAACAGGAGGAACTGTATTAAAGGGCTGCAGCATTAGGAAGGCTGAGGGGAAGGCTTTAAGAGGGGAAAGGAAAGCATAGGCAATTGCTGGAAGAGCTCCCCTGTACTAGCAGTTGGACACAGTCCTGGGTGTTGTCTTTCCTCTAATAACCTTTAGTTCAGTGGCTTTTGAGTCCAGCATACCATCTTGTCTCGCTAATCAGTTCTCCTGAAGCCACTACGGGAGAATTTTGGATGGTATGTTAGACCTTTGGTTTTGGGAACGATGGTTGGGTCTGCTCCAGTTGATGCCCAGGCTTGTAAATTTTTTAAATTAATTAATTAATTTTTTACACTCCATATTTTATCTCCCCCCCATCCTCCGACTGTTCCACATCCCATACCTCTTCCCCACTTCCCTGTCTCCACGTGGATGTCCCCAGCCCCCACCCACCTGACTTCTAAACTCCCTGGGGCCTCCAATCTCTTGAGGGTTAGATGCATCATCTCTGAATGAACACAGACCCTGAAGTCCTCTGCTGTATGTGTGTTGCGGGCCTCATATCAACTGGCGTATGCTGCCTGTTTGGTGGTCCAGTGTTTGAGTGATCTCGGGGGCCCAGATTAATTGAGACTGCTGGTCTTCCTATAGGGTCGCTCTTCTCCTCGGCTTCTTTCAGTCTTCCCTAATTCAATAGAGGGCAGCTGCTTCTGTCCATTGGTTGGTTGCAAATATCTGCATCTGATTCTTTCAGCTGCTTGTTGGGTCTTCCGGATGGTCTTTCCCTTTCTCCTCTTCTCTCCTCCCCTCCCTTTCCTTCTTCTACTCTTCTGTCTCTCCCTCTCCCTCCCACTCCATCCCCCTCTCTCTGTGTCTCTCTCTTTCTTCCTCCCTCTCTTTCCTTCTGTCTTTTCTTTTCTTTCTTGTGGGGGAGGCAGGGTCTCAAGCAATTTTTTTTTTTGCCTTGAACCTCCTTTGAAGCTGGGGATGACCTTGAACTTTAATTCTCTAGCACCTAAGTCTCAGGTTATGGGTGTGTATGCCAAGCCTACTTTTCCTGATGCTGGTGACCAGACTAAACTTCCTTTGTGACAGGCTAACATTTTATCAGTTGAACTATATCCTCTGTCGACTGTTTCCTAGACTTGTGTTCAGTTTCCTCCTGGGCATTGTTTTCCTGGTCTAGATCTGTGAAAATATCTGTGACCCAAGTCTCTGTTTACAGCAGAATGGCTGCTACTTAATTTGAGGTTTGTCACTTTGTCGCTGATGAATTTGGAATTGGAATTTCAAGATTTCTAGAGAGTCACATTTTGCCTGCGTTTCTTCTTGTAAAACAGTGTTCTGTAGTGGAGAGGCCTTTGCCTTTTGCCACCATGTAGACTTAGGGAAGAGAAAGAAAGGGATCAGGAAAGAGAAGAAAAGAGATGGAGTGGGAACTAGAGAGTTCAGAGTTTTAGTCACCAGATCCAGTTCCATTCTGGGTGTCGGGCTCAAGCAGACCCAAGTATGGAAAAAAATGTCCAACTATTAAAAGAACTATCAAAAGAATTCCATTTGGCTACCCTGACTAATGTGTCTGAACTTACCAACTCACTCAAGCTCATTCTAACCCAGATCTCCCCTCTTTTCTTTTTAAAATCCTCCTACAAAACTATTTACTGATGTTTCAGCCACCTTGTCTCTGCCTTGCTTAGTAAAGGATCTCTTTGAGTTGGAAATTGGTTTTAGGGTGTGTTCTGTGCCTAACCTGGGGTCTAGGAAGGAGTACCCCACAGTGCACGCATCCCTTCATTGAGGGATTATGGAATTCAGGGTCGTCAGGTGTTGTGAGAGTGAATTTGGCCAAGGTAAATGCAACCTGCTAAGGCTGATTTATTTCTAGTTTTTTTTTTTTTAAGCCACTTCTCTTTCTTATGATCGCTGTGTGAATTTTAGTAAGATAGTAAGCCACTATCTCCAGTCTTAAGAACATAATTCCATTCCCCAATAAAATGCATTCTATCTAAACCAAGAGAGGCATAAAGCAGTCAAGCTATTTCCAAAATTCACTCCACTTGCAGGTAATGCCTCTTTTCTGTGGATTGAGCATCATCACTAGCACAACAGCCTCAAATAGCTCGAATTATCTTGTCTGATAGATGGGACCATTGAAACTCAGAGGCAATTATATAGTTGGATTGTCCAAACAGTTGGTCAATGGCAGAATTAGAATTTTTAAGATAATATTGTTTATACCAAAGCCCAACCACCCTTGGGTCACTTGCTCCCTCCTACTCTCTAAAGCTGACATGACATTTACTTTTCATATTAGTAAACATTGGTCCACTACCCAAGTTCTAGTGACCATAAGTCTAGTCTCTCTTCTACATTTTACCTTTCAGTCAAGTATGGCAAATTGGGATTAGTTGACTATTGTGTGATGCTCTGGATAATGGGTGGATACATTTGTTTACCTGTAAAAGTAAAAGGAGAAGAAGAAAAGGGAAACTGGCAGCTTGAGCCCGTAAGATGCAGTATCCATGCATTCCTTAGATCCTCAGACATACATACCCTCAACTTTAATGGGGACCGTGGGTGGTTACCCATCTCTTAGCTTTCCACATGTCTACCTTCAGCCTTCCAGCTCCTCCTCTTCCTCCCTACCCTCCTCCCTTATCTTGTGTGTATTTCACTGGGCACACTCCAGTCCGTTAGGAAAAGTGAGTGGTTCATTCTGGTGCTGGCCAACTGAAGACAGCTGTCTAGAATCTTCTCAGCTTGCATCCATTCACTTTGTTCAAAAGGAAATTTTGCCTCTTTTGCCTCTTTCTCTAAACCACATGCCTCAAAATTCCTGTTATACGAAGAGAAAGGCTGTGTGTGTTCAGTGAAGGACTCTTTTATTCCTAGTGAAAAACTTTTTTAATAGTCTTTCACTTGGCTTGTCTTCCCTGCAGCCAGCTTAACATCTTTGTAATGTATAAATAAGACTTAAGCAGATATTAAAGTTTAAGATATTTGGTAGTCAATTCTCTGTCACAAGGACCACTCACACCTAGTAACCTCTGCTTCTTTACTCTTCTCCAGACCTTTGATGTATCACAGAAGGTCCTTTTAGTAGTTTGAATGAAAATATCTCCTATAGGTCTAAATGCTAAGACCTGGTCCAAGGTTGGTGGTACTGTTTGTGGAGGTTTAAGGTGGTGTGGCCTTGTTGGAGGAGGTAAGTCACTGGAGGTGGTCTCTGAGAATGTAAAAGCTCCACACCACCTTCAGTTTGCTCTGCTTCATTCTTGTATTAATGGATATGAGGGCTCAGTATCTTGCTTCTGCTGTCATATTTCCCTACTTTGATGGATTTTCATGTCTGGAGCTGTAAGCCCACATAAATCTTCCTTCTTCTACTTTGCCATCGTCATTGTGTTTTATCAGGGGACAGTAAAGTAATCTATGAGGTCCTCTTGTCCATGATGCTACTCCTCTCAAACTTTTTGTAATGCTGTTCATACCTGAGGGCAGCACGGTTCATAGACAGACACGCTAACACTGTCCTCGAAATCCTTCCCTCCTGCATCTATCTATAAGGACCTTTAACAAGGCCCATGAAGCTATTCTGGGCTCATTCCAGTGTCCTCATAATAAAGATCTTATCCTGGGAAACTTATTTATGTTTCTTTTTTTCTGAAGCTTCTCTTTAGCCACTGCCTACACAGAGCTTAAGATCTGCATAAAGGCTCATTCTCCTTACTACCTTAAATTTACTTCCCTTCCACCCAATGCATTAACCTTTATTACCATAAGTTATGACTGCCAGAAGGGAGCTAAAGAACAAAGTTTGCCTCTCTGTAAGATATTGAGGTAGGTGAGTCACTGTAAGAGCAGGTTGGGGAATGGAGCATGAGTCACTTGGTAGATCCATAAAAAATGCATTATGTTCCTTTTAAAAGATAATTATCAAAGAGACATTGGCTCAGTTCAGTTAAAGTTTCTTTCTGAGGAGAGAAATGTGGGGAAGGATAGGAACAAAGATGGAATAATGGATTTGTTTACAGCCGATCTCACGGAGATGAAGAAGAGGAAGAGATGAGAGGACCGGACACCAGCTGTGGGTGTCCTGAAAACAGGAGGATGTGAACTATCTCTGAGAAAGGAAGTTATGTCACGTCACAGCTAGTACAAGATCAACATTGCTTGGAAACTTTATATTCCACTGCGCTCTGCTGTTTCTACACGAGAAAAAGCAAGTTCACCCCCATCAGAGTTGACACACGACTTGTAGTTGGAATGATGTTATAGGACTCAAGGAAGCAGGTTGGTCTTTTGAGACTTTATGTTCTATGACAGAGTTAAGTGGAAAGTTAGACGTAGCCAAGGACTTAACCTTTCCTTTTCAGACCTTGGCATTTTCTCTCTTTACTATGCTTGTTATCTTAGTGTCTTGATGGAATTGCTGGTTGAAACTCCAAAGCCCAAGTAAAACGAGATTTTCTCATACTGGACACAATACCATTGATCATCATTGACATATGAGGTGACCTTGATACTCAGTTCAATGCCACCTGTTCTCTGTTTGGGTCACTTGTTCCTTTTCTCTGCCTTCCCTTGGATTAAGTAGTTTCCAAGGTCCACTTTATTTCTTTTCTACTGACTTGTTCTTATCAGAAGTTTTAGCGATTTCCCAAAATTTATATATGAACTCCAATATGATGATTATACATTGAATTATGTGTTTAGGCCTGTGTTCACAATGTCCTTTATTTTCTGCTCTTAGGAAGTAACAAGCGTCTGCGGTCACCACTTTTCACTGTAAGCAGAGCTTTCTCTGATTAAAGCTAGGACTTGCTTATGTCTTTTGGCTTAACATAGGGATTTAGAAGGGGATGTGCTGTTATACAAATTTAGTTTATCATCAGAAATAAGTCCCGTGAGTGGGCCTGCTAGACCTGGATTGTTAGCCCTAGGCATTGCTCCAACTCCACACCCCGGGAATGGGTCTTGAATACATTTGGAGGACAACTGGCTACTATCCTCATAGTCAAGCTGATACTGCACAGGTGGGTGTATCTTGTTTTCCAAATAGCTTAATTGCACTTCCTTAATCCCATTTAATCACCCCTATCCCATATCCTCTTCTCCCCAACCCCTCTGCCTTGCTCTCTGACTAAACCTTCCCGCTACAGCGTTCCCCCTTTTATTTTCTTCTCCTCCCCTTAAAGATTCCCATCTCTTTTCTTGTTTTCTGGATTATACAGGTGCTCCAAGTTAGACAGACCATACTAAGGAGTTGAAGCTAGGATGCTCATATGAGAAAGAACATGTGGCATTTGTCCTGTTAGGCCTGGTATACCTCACTCACAGTGATTTTTCTACCCATTACCCTGCAAATTTCATTTTTCTTTATAGCTGGGTTGTTGTCTTAGTTAGGGTTTTATTGCTGTGAAAAGACATCATGACCATAGTAACTCTTCTTTAAAAAAAAATCTTTTTATTGATTCTTTGTGAAATTTCATCATGCAACCTAATCTCCCCCATCTTCCTGTCCTTTTGTATCTGCACTCTGTCCTTGAACCTCCCTCCCCAATAAAAAACATCTTGCCACAGAGGCTGCAGTTTGTCACTGTGTGTCACACAGCTTGCTCTTTTGTCCACACATCTTTACTTGCAAATGTTCCTTGTACTGAGTCATTGGTTTCTTTTGAGGCCTGAGGCTATAGTGTAGCACAGTAACTCTTATAAAGGAAAAAAAAATAATTGGGGCTGGCTTACCATTTCAGAGTTTTAGTTCACTATCATCATGGTGGGAAGCATGGAGACATACAGGCAGACGTGGAGCTGGATAAAGAGCTGAGAGTTTTATATCTTGATCCATAAGCAACAGGAAGAGACAGTGAGCCAATAGGCTTGGCTTACGTTTCTTAGACCTCAAAGCCAGTCCCTCAATAACACACTTCTTCTGACAAGTCCACACTTTCTCCAACAAGACACAATTCCAGATTGTGCTACTCCCTGTGGGCCTATAGGGGCCATTTTTATTCAAATCACCATAGAGGTATTTTATTGTATATGTATAACATGTTTATTATTATTTATTATCATCTGTTGTTGGGCATCTAGACTGCCTCCATTTTTAAAGAACCTTCAGACTGACTTGCAAAGATATTCCATTAGTTTCCATTGCCACTAGCAGTATATAAAGGTTTCTATATCCACACATCTAGGCATGATTCATTATTAGTATTCTTGGTGGCAGCCACTCTGACTATAGTGAAAAATAGTGAAATATAGTGAAAAAATATTAAATAGTGAAATTCAATCTGTCTGAAGCTGTATTTCCCTAATAGTTATGGTTGATGAATACTTTTAAGTGTTTACTATAGTTATGGTTGATGAATACTTTTAAGTGTTTACTAGCCATTTCTTTCTTTCTTTCTTTCTTTCTTTCTTTCTTTCTTTCTTTCTTTCTTTCTTTCTTTCTTTCTTTCATTTTCTTTTCTTTTTTTTTTTGAGACATGGTTGAATCTCTGGCTGTCCTGGAACTCACTCTGTAGACCAGGCTGGACTTGAACTCAGAAATCTGCCTGTCTCTGTCTCCCAAGTGCTGGGATTAAAGGCATGCACCACCACTGCCTGACCTTACTAGCCATTTCTATTTCTTTTTTGCAGATATTCATATGTTGAACCATTCTCGCATCTCTGGGATGAAGCCTACTTGATGATGGTGGATGAATTTTTTGATGTGTTCTTGGATTTATTTTGTGAGTATTTTATTGAATATTTTTACATCAATGTTCATGAGGAAAATTGCTTATGTGATTCTTTTTCTTTGTCGAGTCTTTGTGTGGCTTGGGTATTAGAATGAGCATGACCTCATAAAATGAATTTGGCCATGTTCATTCTGTTTCTGTTTTATAGAATACCTTGAGGAGTATTGGTATTAGCTTTTCTATGAAAGCCTGGTATAACTCTGCTAAAACCCTCTGGCCCTGGGCTCTGTTTTATAGAATACCTTGAGGAGTGTTGGTATTAGATCTCTATGAAAGCCTGGTATAACTCTGCTAAAACCCTCTGGCCCTGGGCTCTGTTTTGGGGGGATGGACTTTTGATGACTGCTTCTATTTCCTTAGAGGTTATAGGTTTATTTGAATTGTTTATCTGATCTTTATGTAATTTTGTTAAGTGGTATCAAATTTTGTGGAATATAAGCTTTTGAAGAAAGACTTAATGATTCTTCAGGTCTCCTTGGTGCCGGTCGTTACGCCCCTTTTGGTTCTTATTTTACTACTTTAGGTAGCCTCTCTCTGCCTTTTAGTTAGTTTGGCTAAGGGTTTGTCTATGTTGTTGATTTTCACAAAGAACCAGCTCTTTCTTCATTGATTCCTTGTACTTTTCTCTTTGTTTCCCTTTTATTGATTTTTCAGCCCCGAGTTTGATTATTTCTTGCAGTCTACTCACTCCTCTTGGGTGTTTGCTTCTTTTCTTTCTAGAGTTTTCTGGTATGATGTTAAGTCACCAGTATGGGATCACAGTAATTTCTTTATGAAGACACTTAGTGCTATGAACTTTCTTCCTAGCACTGCTTTCGTTGTGTCCCACCAGTTTGAGGGTATGTTGTGCATTCATTTTTATTAAATTCTAGGATGTCTTTAATTTGTTCTTTTATTTCTTCCCTGATCTGGTGGTCCTTCAGTAGAGAGCTGTTTGGTTTTCATGAGTTTGTAGGCTTTCTGTTGTTGAAGTTCAGCTTGAATTCATGGTTGTCTGATAAGATATAGGTGGTTATTTAAATTTTCTTGAATCTGTTGAGACTTGCTTAGTGTCTCAGTATATGGTCAGTTTTGGAGAAGGTTCTGTGAGGTGCTGAGAAACAGGTCTATTCTTTTGTGTTTGGGTGAAATGTTCTGCAGATATCTGCTAGAACCATTTGAGTCAAGATGTCTGCTTGTTCTGTTATATCTCTGTTTAGTTTCTGTCTAGATGACCTATCCATTGGTGAGAGTGAGGTGTTGAAGTCTTCCACTATTAATGTGTGGACTTTTATGTATGGGTAAAGCTTTATGGATGTTTCTTTTACGAATGTGGGTGCCCTTGCAATTGGGGCATAGATGTTCATAACTGAGATTTTATATTGGTGGATTTGTCTTTTTATGAGTATGAAGTGTCCTTCCTCATCTCTTTTGATTAATTTTGGTTGAAAGTCTATTTCATTAGATATTGCTATACCATCAGTTGGCTTCTTAGGTAATTTACTTGGAAAATCTTTTTCCAACTCTTTACTCTGAGGTAGTTTGTATCTTTGATATTGAGGTGTTGGTTTGTTTGTTTTTTTCTCTACTACGGAAGGAAGGATCCTGTTTTTGTATCCATTCTGTTAGCCTGTGTCTTTTCATTGGAGAATGAATCCATTGATGATGAAAGATATTAATGACTGATGAATAATTCCTGCTATTTTGTTGTTGTTGGTAGTGTGTATATGTGTGCTTCCCTTCTTTGGGTTTTGCTGGTGTGAGATTATTTAATGTCTGTGTTTCATGGGTGTTGTTAACTCCATGGGTTGGAGTTTTCCTTCTAGTACCTTCTGTAGGGCTGAATTTCTGGATAGAAGTTGTTTATCTTTTTTAATTGATTGAAGTTTTATTGCATTATGATGAGAAAAGATACATAATTTCAGTTTATCTGAATTTGTTAACATTTTAAAAATATATTTTAAGTAAATAGAATTACATCACATTCTTCTTTCCCTTCTGTACCCCAACTCCTCCCAGAGACCCCCCTTCAATATCTTTCATTTTTTTATTTTGTCACATTCTTTAAAATTTATAAAATATTGTAACAATAAAAATAAGTAGTATAAAAGTTGTTTGATATAAAACAATCAATTAAACAGTCTTATGTAGATTCTTGTCTGCAGCAATACTGAAAATACATATGTTTTTCTCAGTATAAATTTAAAATAACTCCAAACATATTAGCTGTAGATTTTAAAATAATACATTACTACTAGTTTTTTTTTAAATGAACATAAATAAAGTCTTTTTATTTCTTTGTTTGTTTTTGTTTTTAGTAGAGTTTAAAATCTTGGCTCTTACTGTGGTACAAGTCCAAAATAAGAACAATTTTAGACATTGGATTTCATTGTAAGAAGGCTGTACTTCAACGACCCTCATATCACCAAAGGATTTTACCTCCTTAGTAGCTAGGTTAAGAGTTGACAGTTCTGCTGTGCCAAGGAGTGAATTGTAGACACAATTTTTGGATACAGATTTCCTGTATGGTCAAAGCTATTTTACTTGAGTGATTGTTTTCTTTCTCAGCTCACAGAGAACAGGTTACATTCATGTAAGAAATGGTGTGTGTATTAATATAGTCTATTCATGAAGTCACTCACCAACTGTTTCAATGAACAATGTTTCTGCTTGGAGGGTGACACAGACATTAGGCGAGGGTAAGAATCTGGTTCATTGGTTGTGATGACTTTGAGAAGCATTCATCTCAGAGAGAGAGAGTAACTTATAAAGTCCTCTTCTTCAAAATTGGTACAATAGTTACAAACATCAAGCAAAGCATTCAGTCTCACTCTTTGTTGTTCTCTTATAAGCCACCTCCCAAGTTAATTGTTTATGTTTCTTTTGGCTGCATAAATAGTTTTGAAATATGTAAGCTGTTCTGAAAACTATAGTATAGTGTAAAAACATCAAATAAACAACCCTACTAATAGACTGAGATAGGAGAAGCATGGTTTCAAGACCATTATGTGGTACCCGTCAAGACACTGTCAGGTACAAACAAACAGAAAGTATATATGGATTGTACAGTATTGGAGTTATTTCTCCAATTACCAAATTAGAGAGACCACTGGATGATAGCCAACAAATTTCTAATTCCTCATACTTTTGAATTTGAATCGATTAGGATATGTTGGTAATATTAATTTTCACATGAAGAGATATTAAGAAAAAGTAATTGTTACTTCCTATTATTTTTGTTGTTAGAGGTGGAATTAATTATGTTTGTGTGGGTTTGTTGAAAGATTACTTTCTTGGTTCTTCTAGGGTGTAGTTTTGCTCCTTATGGTGGTGTTTTCCCTCTATTATCCTTTGTAAGGCAAGATTTGTGGAAAGATACTGTGTAAATTTAGTTTTGTCATGGAATATCTTGGTTTCTCCATCTATGGTAATTGAGAGTTTTTCTGGGTATAGTAGCCTGGGCTGGCATTTGTGTTCTTGTAGGGTCTGTATGACATCTGCTCACGATCCTCTAGCTTTCATAGTCTCTGATGAGAAGTCTGGTGTAAATCTGATAGGCTTGCCTTTATAGGTTACTTGACCTTTTTCCCTTACTGCTTTTAAAATTCTTTCTTTGTTTAGTGCATTTGGTGCTTTGATTATTATGTGACGGGAGGAATTTCTTTTCTGGTCCAGTCTATTTGAAGTTCTGTAGGCTTCTTGTATGTTCCTGGGCATTTCTTTCTTTAGATTAGGGAAGTTTTCTGCTATAATTTAATTGAAGATATTTACTGGCCCATTACCTTGGGAGTCTTCACTCTCTTCTATACCTATTATCCTTAGGTTTGGTCTTCTCATTGTGTCCTGGATTTCCTGGATGTTTTGGGTTAGGATCTTTTTGCTTTTTGCATTTTCTTTGACTGTTGTGTCAATGTTTTCTATGGTGTCTTCTGTCCAGAGATTCTCTCTTCTATCTCTTGTATTCTGTTGGTGATGCTTGCATCTATGACTCCTGATTTTTTTTTCCTAGGTTTTGTATCTCCAGGGTTGTCTCTCTTTCTGAT
>JADRCC010212542.1:0-13375 GCA_019843855.1 Hylomyscus alleni
TTTAAATCCTACCTAAACATTGCGTTTGGCTTAATCTCCCAGCTTTGTAAATGACAACCTTGTTCAGTATAACAAGAAAGCCACCAGACCATCTATGCATCCTTCGGGAAGATGCCTGTGTATGATTTTCCCTCTTGAGCAGCCTGTGCTCACGTACTGGGAGTGAGTACTGTGGTTTTCCACCTGCTCTTTTGTCTAAATACTTGATAAACTCACTAATTTAGTTTCAGTCTGAATCATAGAGAAAATTATTTCTAAAGAAGAGTAAAGAAGCCAGCTTAACATGAGTAGAGGTCCCTCAGGCGGTGGGAATCCCTCAGGCTGCTGGTTGCACGAATGGGCTTCATCTCCCTGATGTAGCTGACAGTCTTGGGTGTATAAAGTCGAAACCATATTAAAACCCTCCCCTACCTCTACCTTCCCACCCACACAGCGCCTATCAGATTAAAATCTCTCCCCTTCCCTCAATTTGTCCTTCCAGGGTTAGTGTGCAAGATGGATTGGAATTTCATTTGGAAAACTTGACTGTGACTTTGTTTTCTTGACTAGATGAAAGCAAACCATTTCAAATGGAATGGATCTGATAAATGAGTGAACAGCATAAGTGATGGCCAGAATCTGCTTTGCTCAATATCAAAATAAATGGGGAAGGCACTTGGAGAAAAATGCCTCCTGTGAGCAGGTGGCTGGAAGAATCTATAACAGAAAGTGCCAGCAGAAGTAGGTGAAAATCAAATAGAGACTGGGGGAAACAACATTCCTTACTATTTCCTGTCAAAGAACAGGCTTTGTACTATTTTAAAGAAGGCTTTTGGTATTAGACTCTGAATCTTAGACAGAACAAAATTTATTGAGGGAAAGATCTCATTGCCTTCCTGAACAAATGGACAGAGTCTGTTTGCTTGAATTTGTGAAACTTTTGTTAAGAGTCAGAGAAATGAACCTGAGGAACAGAACATTTTCAGTAAGGGTATGTGTGTGAATGGAGCACGAAGGCAGAAATGAAGACAATCCACGTACAAATAAGAAAATTCTGAAAAGAGGTAGAAATATACAGAGAGAAAACTACATCTACCTCAGAAACCCGTGGGAGCACAGTGTGTGATACACCAAGATTTAGGACCACTTCACTATTCACATTATAATTCATGCAGACTAGAATCTAAAGGCATTTATTTAAGACTGTATTTTCAACAATTATAGAACTAATGTCTCATTGCAACAAATCAGATTAAAGTGTTATAAGGTGATCCACTGGAGCTACTGACAGTAAAGGATGGATGCCAGTGAGCAAAAGAAGGACAAATGGGTCACTGGAGGGATATCTCTCTCCAACTCTCATATAGAACTTCAAAGTAAGAGGCTGTGCTTCCACAGAAGTCTGGCTTTGTTGAAAAGCATTCAATTATTTCTTATGATTCGTAGTCCTAACTAGATGAGGTATGGGTTTAACCTAATTAGAATGGTAACTACCAGAGTGGAAATTCAGAAATCTTTCTATTTCTGTTATTGATGTGCATATGATTTCTGTCTGTGTGTGTGTGTGTGTGTGTGTGTGTGTGTGTGTGTGTGATGCATTCTTGTTCAGTGGAAATATGTGAGGCACATAAGCAATAAAAATTTTTCCGGTAGCAACATAAAAATTTCCAAAGAGTTTAAATTATTTTTAATGACATATTTTATTTAACCCAGTAGATCTTAAACACTACCATTTCCACATGTAATTGTAAGAAAGGAAAAAAAATCATCTGTTTATTCTATAATCTCAGCCAGGGCCCCCATAACAAAAGACAGATTGATGAGAGACTAGCAGGCAAATATATTTAATGTAAGCTTTATGTGACACAGGAACCCTCCCAAGGAAATGAAAATCCAAAGCAGCAGTTAGAGTTGAACATTCATATAATAAATTGGACAAAGAAGAATAAACTATGAAATATCGACAAAACAAGGGGCCTGGGTCAGGAGAGTTCATGGCTGAAAAGTAATTAAGAAGATAGGGTTAGTTGAATGACCTTTGTTTTCACAGATTTTTTTTCAAACTTGCCTTCCTGTCTCTGTTGATGTAAATGTAATTTTTTTTTCCAGTACAGTGCTAGTTTTATCACCTGCTGTTGGGAAGAAAATAGGGGTGCCATTCCTAAACCTGCTGCTTTTATTAAGCCCTCTTTCTCAAAATAATTCTCATGCCAAAGCAACACATTTTAGGGTTGTATATCATGCATAGTCTATGTAAAATACTATTAAAATTAAATAATATATATATATATATATATATATATATTTATATAATCTGTTTTTGTAATTTTATAGATGCTGTACATCTCTACTTAAACTGGCCACAATATCAGAGTTCATTAGCTATGTGAAGCTGCTGGATACCATTTTGGACAGCACAAGCAGAAAACTCCAGATTGAATGTGAAAGAATGAAATTTCTGGGGCTAGAGAGATGGTTTAGTGGGTAAAGCACTTGATATGCACATGTGAGGACCTGAGTCCTCATTTGTGTGTGTGTGTGTGTGTGTGTGTGTATGAATGGTTATTAATATATATTAGTATATTTTAAAGGATTCTCAAACTAATACTTGTGTTCGAATAAACACCTAGTGTTTTAGATAGTCCCTATCTATTTCAGATTACCCTCCTTTGACCCATTGATATAAGAATGGACCCAGTTGTTTAGACTAAGTTATGAGCTAGAGACTGACCCTGATCTATAACATTGCCTCAGTGACAACAAAGTAGAAGCAAATAGAAACCTAAGAGGAGGGTCCGTTTTGCATTGCAGCCACAGTAAGCTGCTGCCTCTTCTGGGTCTTATTTTATCCATCTGCAGTTTGAGAGACTGAACTGTAGTCATTTCCAGAATACTGCAATACTCTCAATAGTCCTAGTGGCCCTGCTGCTAGACATTATAAAGGAATGCTTCACTAAGCCATGCCTGCTATCCGTGGCAGAGGGCCTTTCTCATTTGCATTTCATGTCCCGCATCTCTGCCACACAGAACTCTCTTGTTGTCCTGCAGCCTACTTTGGAGTTTGCATTGAGCCCTTTAAGAGAATTCCCATTTCACTACAGTTGCACACCTGTAAATGTCATCCATCCATCCATCAAAGTCCCAATGAAATGTTACCTTGCCCATGAAAACTCCTATTTCCTCAGCCTACAATGATCTCAACTCCATGTTGCCTTACCTCCTAAAAGGGAAATACATCCTATCTGGGCCTGTGGTTATTAATATACATGTTTCATTTCCATAAATTGTTTCTGAACAGTAGAACCCATCATACATCACAAATAGACCAGGCACTATGCTGACAACAGAAGGACCTGAGTCCTTCCTCCTCCCTGAGTCTTTCTTCTAAGGGTTTTCAGGGGCAATCCAAGGAAGATGCAAATGACAGCTGCTTTCCATGGTTTACTTTGCTGCACATGAAAACTGCAAAACTCAATCATGTCCGTTGTTTGTCTTATTGTTCTATCAACAGTATCTCTTTTCTATAGAAGTGAAGAATGAATGTGCCTTTGTTGAGAGTGAAGTGGCCTGCTTTCATTCTCCAGTGGACTGACTGTGAGGCTAATGATGTTTCCATTTCAGGGTCCTAATTACAGGGATTCTTCTAAGTCTCTGGGTGGAGTTCCGACAATTTATGTCCTGGAATTTGTATTCTTACCAAGAAGGGCTTCTTAGAATGTAAAAATTTGAGCTCCTTAAAACTTGGATTTGTACCTACTTTTAATTCTCTTTTAATTTTTATTCAGAAAGAGTAAATAGCCTTGTGACTTCTCTTAATGGCTCCAGCAGCATATGTATAGCAGAGGACTGCCTAGTCGGTCATCAATGGGAAGAGAGGCCCTTGGCCCTGTGAAGGTTCTGTGTCCTAGTGAAGGAGAATGCCAGGGCCAGGAAGCAGGAGAGGGTGGGTTGGTGAGCAGGGGGAGGAGGGAAGGAGGGAAGGAACAGGAATTTTATTTTATTTTATTTTATTTCATTTAATTTTTTTCAGAGAGGAAACCAGGAAAGGAGATATCATTTGATATGTAAATAAAGAAAATATCTAATAAAAAATCATTTAAAAAACCAAACCAAAAAAAAAAAAAAAAGAATTCAGGGCTGGTGGCACATGCCTTTAATCATGCACTAAAGCAGCAAATACAGGTGGATCTCTGTGAATTCAACGCCAGCTTGAGCTACATAGTGACTTCTAAGACAGCCAAGGTCACATAGAGAAAGCCCGCCTAGAAAAGAATAATAAAAGAAGAGGAGGAGGAGGAAGAGAAAGAGAGGAGAGGAAGACAAAAGAGGAGGAAGAAAAAGAAGAGGAGGAAGACATGAGAAAAAGGAAAAAAAGAAGGAAAGAAGAAGAGGGAGGGGGAAGGGAGGAAGAGAGGGAGGGAGAAATATTCTCGAGAACAGTGAAATCTCTTATACACATGGAAATGTAACTCCACATTCTGTATTATCAAAAGGACTCTTCCTTACAGAGTGGATTAGAGTGGCTAAATGAGTGACTAACTACATGAATGAAATTTGATGTCATTGTATAATAAGAGAGGATGTTGAAACTTTACAGAACTGGTATAGGAAGAGAGAAATACTGTCTCCTCTGAGAATGAAAATAAAGTGAAGGTGATTACACAAGGCATAAGCATTTCAGTTAGGGAAGCAAATTAAATTAGATGCATTTTTTAACTCAAAGATACAAACAAAGTGAAAGGAGAAGAGTCTCCACAAAGTAATTCTTTAATGCATATATGAAAATGTAGTATACAGACTTAGGCCTCCAAGTCCCCCTCAGGGAACACACACTTAAGAGCAAAGCATGAAAACTACCCTTGATCTCTGTGTTCCATGTTCTCATGTCCATCTTCTAAGGTGTCACCCCAAGTAATGCGACTGAAAATTCAGGGCCCTGGAAACTTCCATGGTCAAACATGGCACCAGAAGCTCTGCATGCCATATGATCATTTCCTATATTTATGTAAAATGTCATTTTTACTTCTTTCTTTCCTAGAATAATCTGTAGCTGGAAAATAATCCATGTTAATATTCATACAAAAAAGCCCTTTTTCTAGTGTCTCTGATTGTATATGATTTGAAAGCAAACATAGCAAAATTGCTTCTTAAAAAGTCATACTATACTTTGGAAGATGATAGAAATTGCAAGCAAATTGGGTAAAATGAACAGCAACTTTAACAATTTTAGATACTGACTTAAAATTCCAAATTACTCAACACATTCTTAATGCTTTTTAAGAAGTTTGTTTGTAAAAAAACAAATACAAACAACAAAAAGCATACTATCTTGTCAAATCATCTTCATTTATACAATGGCATGGTTAAAATTAGCATTCTCTGAATGACTCAGTGGTAATGCCAATCACACTGGCAACTAGAACAACAGTCATTCCTCCTTCCTTCTGCTGTGGTCTCTACATTTTTGCTTCCACAAAGAGGCTAATTGTTGTTAGGTAACAATCATTACCGGACCTCACAAATAGGCACAGGTGAAGTGTTACGCTAACAATTTTCGTACATACGTACATACATACATACATACACAACACCCGCGTGCGTACACACACACACACACACACACACACACACACACACGAGTTATTTGCAACTACAAGCTCAGTATCAGTGGAAGATACTGATAAAATTCTGTGGCTCCCAATGCAGGTATCAACCACAAGTGTACTTAGTGCATGAAAATCTACATTTTTAACAAGTTTTCAGGGGAGTCTAATGTTTATAATTTGGATTTTGCTACACAGATCAGTCGTGACAACAAAGGTTTATACTGCCTTAAATCACCAAATCTTCCATACTCACCCCCTCTCTCTTCCCTTCCCTCTTTTCTCCTTCTATGCCCTCCCTCTCTCCCTCCCTCCCACCCACCTCTCATTTTTGAGACAAAGGTTTATGTAGTTTTAAGTCTGACCTCAAACTATCTATGTGGCCAAAACTGGCCTTGAACTGTCGATTCTGCTTCTTCCCCATCCCATGTGGTGGTATCACAGTCATGCATTACCACACCAGCTTCAAGACTCACTTTCACATTATAAAAACCAACTAAGGCCCACATTTAAAATCCTATGTATAAAATACTCAGAGGTGCTCAGCTCTGTAATTGTTTACTCTACGTGGCACGGGTGAACAGCGAAGGGGACAGGGGAGGCTCTTTGGCACACTGTAAAAATGGAAGCATGCTAAGAGGTAGAGTACCTTTGTGATTGAAGGTACTGATTCTGGCATGTTTCTCAAGGCAAGAAAGGCAAGGTATTTGTAGTTTCACTGCATCAAGTTAGAAACAGGCAAGGTAAATATGTGTTTCCAGTATTCAAGCCATGGTTTTCATCTGTAGAGACAGGACTCAGTTAGGAACTATAAGGGAGCCACATGGATGGGAGTGGGATTCTGGATTTCAGTCATATTCTGATTCCAAATCTTGGAACTGGTCTTGTAAATATGTTCAATTTGTCATCATCCACAGAATTAGGAACTGTCAATACTGCATGCACATTTTATGTCCATAAAATTTACATAAAGTATATTACTATAAACATTTTTACCATTTAAAGGCCATATGATATAATAGTAAGAGTTTTGTATAGTTAAGTGGTAGGAATTGTTATTACCTAGGTCAATTAAATACCCTCTCGAAAATCTGGTCCCAAGCTAAAGGTATTATGGACAGTCAGTGGAAATTTTAGTAGATGATGGTCTAGTGAGAAAAAGTACTTCACTGAGGATTTGACTGGGAGAGGTACAATTGGACCCTTCTCTTTAAATTTTCCCTCTTTTTCCTCTGCCTCTTCCCTCCTTTTTCCTTGGCCCTTTCCCGCTCTCTTCTTTCTCTCCTTTCATCCATCCTCTTTCTTTCTGCAAATATTTCTGTCCTACCAGATATTCATTATCATGATGGTCTACCTTAGAACAGATGCAAAAGAATGGATTCATGTAACTCTGCATGAAGACTTCTTATACTGTTAGCACAAATATACCTTTATTCACTATAAAGTGATCATTTCAAGTATGTTGCCACAGAATAGGCAAGAATGCTGACAGACATAGAATAAATGACAGACACAGAATAAAATAACATTTTTTCATTCCTACTGATGTAAGCATTAAAATGGTTTTGACTTTTTAAAATTTTTATCTTAAACAAAAAACATGGGAAATAAGGAGAGGAGTTCCCTTGTACCCCTCATTCAACTTTTCTGAGTGATATTACAATCTTCCAAAACCACTTTATACTACCACAACAAAAAATTCAATATTGGCAGAATTTATTAACATTAGACTCTATCATGATATCTTTAGTAGGAATTTTCACACTCAGTTGCAAATTTTATACATTGTGGCCCTTTCACAAAATTACAAAAGAAACAATGAATAAATAAATGTAACAAAAATGTGTTAATTTTTAGCTCCTAGACATTCTTTTCTCTGAATACTTCATAGAAATATGTGCAGATGTGGGTATACAAATTTATATGTATGTGTGCATATCAATCATTCTGTATTGAAATTAAAAATAAAACAATAATTGGGTGGACTTAGAAATTAACTTCTCTTCAGGATAAAATCACATAACTTGATGATAGTAGTAGCAGTTACTTAACTGCTCTACTAGGGATTTATAATCTCCCTTTCTGCAACTCCTTAAGGGAAATTAACAAACTATAATTTGTAGGAGCTATGGATAAACCAGATGGCCTTAGAATTAGAAGAGGCTGGTGAATTGTTTTACACATGGCTTGATTAAGCAGTTCAACCAAGATGTATGCACTAAACAAGATACATTTTTTAGCAGTTAAAAAAGGGGGGAACATTTGGCACACAAACTAAGATTCCATATCAGAAAGATATTATTAAGGGTATATGAAGGACAGGGGAATATCAACTACTAAAACTAAAGCATATATATATGTGTGTATGTGTGTGTGTGTGTGTGTGTGCATATATATAACATATATATAAATATGTATATATGGTGTGGTGGTACTCATGTTTTTAATTTTTTTATTAGATGTTTTCTTTATTTACATGTCATACAATATCTCCTTTTCCAGGTTCCCCTCCAAAAAATAAATAAAACAAAAATAAAATTAAAAAACAAACAAACAAACCTCTGTTCTCTCCCCTCTCCCCCTGCTAACCACACCACCCCCTCCTGATTACTGGCCCTGGCATTCCCCTACACCGGGGCATAGAACCTTCACAGGGCCAAGGTCCTCTCCTACCATTGATGATCTACTTGGCCATCTTCTGCTATACATATGCTGCTGGAGCCATCAGTCCCACCATGTGTACTCTTTGGTTGGTGGTTTAGTCCCTGGGAGCTCTGAGGGTGCTAGTTAGTTCATATTGTTGTTCGTCCTAAGGGGCTGCAAACCCTTCAGATCCTTGGGTCCTTTCTCTAGCTCCTTCATTGGGGACCCTGTACTCAGTCCAATGGATGGCTGTGAGCTTCTACTTCTGTATTAGTCTGGCACTGTCAGAGCCTCTCAGGAGATAGCTATATTAGGCTGGATTGTCCTTCCTTCAGTTTCTGCTCCATAATTAGTCTCTGCAACTCCTTCCACGGGTATTTTGTTCCCCCTTTTAAGAAGGAATGAAGTATCCACACTTTGGTCTTCCTTCTTCTTGAGTTCCTTGTGGTTTGTGGATGAAATATAAGTTCTTGTACAAGGCTCTGTACCCTAAGGAGCTAATAATGCAGCCCTCTTGTTGATGAAGTAGAATACTTCTATTTGGAAAGAAGAATCACAGAGAGGATGTTACAGGGCAGACCTGGTTTTGTACAAAAATAAAATGATGGTTGAATAGAACAGAATGAATGAGCTGGTGGTGGAGCTCAGTTGCCAAAGTAATCACCCTGTCATGCCTGAAGCCCTAGGTCTTACACTTCTTATGAACTGTGCATGCATCCCTGACTATGTAACAAATTTGTGGCCTGTCAAACAATCAAAATAGAGTACAACAGGAAAAATCATAGACTTATAATATTTGCAGAGTAATGTTCAAAACTATTACTCCCATTTGATTCTCAAATCTATCCTGAGATTATGCTAGTTTCCTTTTAACAGGTGAAAAAATGAGGATGTTCCCTTAGCTTTGCCCAAGTGCAGGCTTGAGCTTGGAATCCAAATCTCCAATTCTCATGCAACACTACTAAAGGTAGACTGGAATATGCTGACCCTTTGGCTGTTAGTAACATTTGTGTTCCTGCCTATCCTTATAATGGAGCCTGCTATAACTCATGGATACTCATGTACTTCTCTGCCCATACAAACAGGAGGCTATTTTTCAGTCACCCTTCCTACTGGCCATAGCTGAGTGATGAACATCATGTAATGCAGTGGAAGAAGTGAGTATGCTGCTTGCACACCGGAGCAGTTTAAAGCCTCCTTGCTTCTCTCTCAATCTACCAGCTAAACAGACACAATGAACTTTGCATTATATTAAATCACTGACATTTTTTCCCAGAATACTGGGGACCCTAAGGGACTAATGATTTACTCATATATTACTGCTTTTATAAAAAAGACAACTAGGCTAGCAACACACCAGGCAAAGTAGAGACTAGCAGATTGTCAAGGTACATCTGGGAGGGTGGTTACAGACACACCTTTGCTGGAATCTCCAAGGAGAGCCAGCAGATATTTTGAGAAAATCTAGTGTGCCTATACACATTAGAGGAAGCTTTTTTCTGCCTCTGCTTAAGGGTTTTGATTTCCAGGGACTAAGTTCTACCTGCCTCTTCAGCAAAAAACTCCCAGTGACAGCTGGTTTTAAAGACAGAAAGAGCAGGTTTCATAACAAAACTATGGGAGACCCCATCGTCTTTAAGTGAGATCCCCTTTCCTGGAAACAGCTTCCATGCAGAAGAGTTCCTGGGAACCAATAAGACAAATAACAGTTTGAACATTGATCTGCAAATAGTAACTCTGGAGTGAACCACTAATTTCTTACTGGAGTTTTTTAAGATTTCCATTAATAATCATGCTTCAAAATTTCATTTTCAAACACCCCATCTGTCTTTCAAAAAAAGGGAGCTATTTAGAGCAATAGACATTTTTCATGTTATAAAGGGGGGTAGGCTGTCATAATAACATAGCTTAGTAAAATTACCAGCACTTAATATTCTAGAAGAAACTAGGGGAAATTACAAGGTATATTTGAAATCATACTTAAAATATATTGCTGTAGCTCATTAGATATACCTATAATATGAAGAAAAAGGACAAGAAATTGATTGTTTGGGCATCAGACTTGATATCTCAAATGAGCTGTCAGCTACTGTGAATATAAAACCATGTAGGAGAAGCATCTCCTACATGTTTCAATTGTTATTGGAATAGAGAAATATTAAACCACGAAATCATGCATAGACCATGCCACTTTATTTCAAAGGTTGAAAAACCTTTGGACTGGGCATAGAGCTTAGTAATATGTTTGCCTATCATGCACAGATCCAGGGGTTTGATCCCCAGCTTTCCAAGTTGTGGTGTACATGACTATAATCTCAGTCCTTGGGAGGTAGAAGCAGAAAGATATATAATTCTTGGTCTGGCTACAAAGCAAGCTCACATATCTGGTTTACATAGCAAAACTAAGTACGTATACATTGAGTATACATAAAAGAAATGCTCAACTGGTACAGTAGATTCCAAGGATGCTCCCAGAAACAGAAACTGCTATACTTTCTAACTGTGAAGGGTCTCATCTCACCCACTGTTTGATTTGAAGCTTAATTGCAGCACCTGTAACCATACTGGCTACTAGAATGGAGCAAGAAGGTTAACAAGTTCACTTCTAAGTCTAAACCTCCAAGGACCCCATGAATTTCCATTTGCTGACTTGTGCTTCTGACATCATAACTGACATCCAACTACTCACAGCATACCTTAGCTGAACTCTGTAAACTCAAGGGAAATTCAACTCCGTAAATTTACTTGAGGGAGTAGCTTGTTACACAGCTTGTTAACAGATACAATAAGCCACTCGTTTCTTTTTTAATAGTCATTACAGCATTTCCCTCTCAAAGGTAAAAGAGAGATTTGCAAAATCTTTACAAGACTCTCCCCAAACCCTCTTCTGAGTCTTATCCATCACATCCCCTGCTTCAACTACACATAAACTTGAAAATACTTAAGTGTGTAAGTATGTAAGAGTTAAGAATTTTACCAGAGGGCTGGGCAATGTTGAAGATTTTAGTGCTGCAGCTGCTCTGCCCATGAGTCACTGGTGTTACTGGGGGTAACTCCAAGAAACTCATTTATTTCAACAAGTTCCCACTGATAGAATATATCTTAGGTCTGTCTGCTCCCTCTCTATTGGAGACAAATGGACATTTCTTTTATGTCTTCCTGGGAAGACACAGACCTTATACCAGGGGTTCTCAATTCAGGTGCATATTTAAATCACTTCAAGAGTTTGTTGTTGTTGCTGTTGCTGTTGCTGCTGTTGCTGCTGCTGCTGGCTGTTTTTAATCCTGATACTCAAGACAAAGCCCAAGTCAATTATCTCACAAACATTGGGCTAGAATCCAGGTAGTTTACAATCTTCTGGGTATACTGTCTTTTGTTGCCAAAACAAGAGAAATTTTTGCTTTTCTATTAAAGTGAACTCAATACCTTCTCTTCTTTCACTAGATATTAGCATGCGAATGCACAGCATTAAGTTTTAATTTTCCTCTACTGAAAACTGATTTAACGTTACACCTCAGCTCTTTACCCTGAGACTACTTAGGAGACTGAGGAGGGAGAACAGGCCATTTTACAATTATATTTTAGAATTATATTTCATAGTAGATTTCACTAGGCTCAATTCAACCTAACTCCATGTTTTCCCATCTTCAAAAGAGAATTTGTTCAAAAAGCAATTCAGAATAACTTCAAATAATTTTGTGTTTGGAAAATTAGTCAAGGAACTCTTTTAAAGCAACTGAACAGTACCTCCAGGCATACTTCAAAAACATAATATGGCATAATCAAATATCTCTTGGTATTCAAAAATTTGCTATGTTAAACTAATAGACACATTCATTAGAGTCTTGTGGGAAAACAAACATACGGTAGCCTATGCTTACATTGCATTTAATTCCAATCAACACCTGTTCAAGAGAGATGAACTTATTATCAGATTATATTTTATACATAATAATATAGGGAAGAATTGTAATAGCATATTTACAGAAAGCAGTCCCAGTATGAAACAGACAAAGAATCACTCTGTTTTGAGCTGAGAAAGGAGGGTGTCTTAAGGCCTTCATGACAACACATATCCTTCTTTCCTCTGATTTGAAGATTTCTGAATCTAAGTGTAACATTGCTAACTAAAGATCTATTCAGCATTCCAACTTCACTCTTCATCTCTCTCTCTAAGAAAGAAAAGGAGGTAATAGGGGAAGGATTTGTGAGGGAGGGACTAGAGGGCTGACAGGATATATATTGAACAAATGAATGAATGAATGAATGAATGAATGAATGAATGAATAAACAAACAAATGGTAAAAAAGAAAGCATTTGTTCCAACAGAGTCAACTAACCTAGACCATTGCAGATGGATTTCTGGAGCTCATGTTCCAGGCAGCTTGGTCACATGAGTGAGCTTCAGGTTCAGTAAGCAAGTGTATCTTAAGAAGTAAGATGAAGCCTTTCTTTCTCGTTTTTAAAAAAGATTTATTTATTATTATAAATAAGTATACTATAGCTATCTTCAGACACACCAGAAGAGGGTGTCAGATCTCATTACGGGTAATTGTGAGCCACCACGTGGTTGCTGGGATTTGAACTCGGTACCTTTGGAAGAGCAGTCAATGCTCTTACCTGCTGAGCCAACTCACCAGCCCCAACACCTTTCTTTCTGCCTGTTGCTATAGCTGAGGAAGCATTACTGAAGGCTTCTAACTCCCCGCCTTCTTTCAAGGGAGTGGGCAGTGCTATAAATGCAAGGTCACACAAGGCAGATGGAAGAGTTGTGGATCTCAAGAAAGTTGTGTCAAGAGACGACTCTCAAAGACCACATGCACACTTAACTATGAAAAAGATCCTTGTTGATGGTACTAAAGAAAATACTGAAGAAGGTCACCTACAAGATTATTTTGAACAGCATGAGGAAACTGAAGTCATTGAAGTCATGACTGACAGAGGCAGTGGACAAAGGAGGGGCTTTGTTTTGTTATCATTGAAGATCCATGACTCCACAGATAAGGATGACATTCAGCAAGACCATTCTTTGAGTGGCTACAACTATGGTGTAAGAAAAGCCCCGCTAAAGCAAGAGATAGCTAGTGCTTCATCCAGTCCAGGAGGCCAAAGCATTTCTATAAATTTTGGAGGTAGTTGTGGGGGCAATG
>JADRCC010212671.1:0-11796 GCA_019843855.1 Hylomyscus alleni
ATATGGTCAACTGGTAAAAACTGGTGAAGAGAACAGATATCTAATATCTGCCTTTTTAGTCAGTAAATAGGAAGAGAGAAATTTGAAGGAAGAAAATGGAAAGAAGTTGGTTGTTGATGCTAGGTTTTGCATGACATTAAACTTATCCTCAACTCTTCAAAGTTCTTTGCAGTTTTCATGTTTTATTGTTGGTTTAAGGGATTGTTATATTCTATGGCTATCATCTTGATCTTGTAATAGTAAAACAAAAATATTAACCAAATACAGTGGCTTCTTTTGCATATAATCCTGCATATACATTTATGTTTTATTTGGAAGACAAAGGCAAATTGGTTTTTTTAGGTGAGCTATACAATAGTAATATTATAAATACTCTATAGAAGAAGACAGAAATCATCGTGCCAGAGATTTGAGTAAAAATATGATTCATATGACACTGGCAGAGTAAACAAACAACTTTTCATGTAAATTTTACAGTAATGTAAAGATTTTATGCCAAATAATTGAAAATAATCCACAATAAAGCAAATACTGTCTAGTGATGTTATATAAGTCCTAGATAGCATAAGGATCTTGAGAGTCTATGAATCTGAACACTATATGAAGAAGAATCACAGATGAGGATGGGGAGAGGAAAAATCTAAAATAAGTCAATGGAAAAGCTGGAATGGTCTTGTTTTACTGGAGTGAGAATTTTATACACATCTTATAAACTATGTTGACATATAGTTACCATTTTAGGAAAAAATAATTTTCTCTTCTAAGTTCATGAATTTCTAGCTGGAAATTGTACAGGAAATTATTATTTTTATTACTAGTATTACTTTTATGTTTTTACAGTCCAGCCATTTCCCCCTTCCATTTCCCCTTCCCACAGTTCCTAATTTCATTTTTTCTTCCTCTGTCTCCAAGAGAATGTACCCCACTCCTGGCCTCACCACTCCCTGGGGCTTCAAGTCTCTCAAGGGTTAGGCACATCTTCTCCAACTGAGGCCAAACCAGACAGTCCTCTGCTATATATGTGTAGCCGGTCTCAGACTAGGTCTTGTATGCTGTCTGGTTGGTGTATCAGTTTCTGAGAGATATCAGGGGACTGGTTAGATGAGACTGCTGGTTTTCCTATGAGGTCACCCTCCTCCTCAGCTTCTTCAATCCTTTTAATAATTCAACCACTGATGTCCCTGACCTCTGTCCAATGGTTGGGTTTAAGTATCTGTGCCTGTCTCAGTGAGCTTCTTGTTGAGCTTCTCAAAGGGCAGGCATGCTAGGCTTCTATCTGTAAGTACACCATGGCTACAGTAATAGTAGCCTTGGGAGCTTCCCCTTGAGATGGATCTTAAGTTGGGTTGGTCACTGGATCTCCTTTCCCTCAGTCTCTTCTCCATTTTTGTCCCTATAGTTATTTTACACAGGAACAATTCTGGACCAGAATTTTTGCCTGGGGGATGGAAACTACATCCTTCCACTTTATGGCCTGTCTTTGTACTGAAGGTAGACTCTACAAGTGAGTTCCCTCTCCATATTGGGCCTTTCATCGATTGTGCTCCCCTTTGAACCTTGAGAGTCTTAAACTTCACAGGTCTGTGATACTTTATAGAGGGGCCCCCACTTCCCGCCTCCCCAGGGTTGCATATTTCCATTCTGCTGGCTCTCAGGGCTTCTCTTTAGTCTCTCTTCCCATACCTGATCCTGTTCCCATGTTCTCCTGTTTCCCTTCCCCTCTCTTCTCTCAACCAGATAGTCCCTCCCTCTGCCTCCTGTGATTGCTTTCTTCTCCCTCTCAAGTGGAATTGAAGCATCCTTAACTGGGCCCATTTGCTTGTGAACCTTACTGAACTCTGTGAACTGTATCCTAGGTATTCTGTGTTTTTTGGCTAATAACCATTTGGATCTGGGTTATCTCAGTCAGAATGATATTTTCAAGTTCCATCCATTTGCTTGCAAAACTCAAGATGTCCTTGTTCTTAATAGCTGAATAGTATTCCATTGTGTAAATGAACCACATTTTATGTATCCATTCTTCCATTGTAGGACACCTTGGTTGTTTCCAATTTTTGGCCACTACAAACATAGTGGAGCATGTATCCTTGTGATATGGTGGGTCATCTTTCGAGTATATGCCAAAGAATGGTGTAACTGGTTCATCAGGTAGCTCTATTTCTAATTTTTTTAGGAACTTTCAGATTGATTTCCAGAGTCATTGTATAATTTTTCAATCCCACCAGCAATGGAAGAGTATTCCTCTTTCTCCTCATCCTTACCAGCATGTGCTGAGTTTTTGATCTTAGCCATTCTGACTGGTTTGAGGTGGAATCTCATAGTCATTTTGATTTTCATTTCCATGGTGACTAATGACTTTGAACATTTCTTTCAATGCTTCTTGGCCAGTAGAGAGAGATTCTTCTGTTGTGAATTCTCTATATAGCTCTATACTCCATTTGTTTTTGTTTTTTTTTGCTTGTTTGTTTGTTTGTTTGTTTTTGTGGTGAGCTTTAATTCAGCATCATGGCGGTTATCTCAAGAGATTATATCTAAAGATCTTCCAGTTTTGTGTGATATGGCTGGAATGAAACCCTTTTAATCCTTATGGCTAGAATGCACAACTTTAATAGCAAACAAAGAAGTCTAATTGAAGAACAAACAAAGTGAAGAATCAGAGAAAGATTTGACAGAATGAGTGAGAGATAGAATATGCCAAAGTCTCACAATAATGGACAGTAAAGAAAGGCTACTTGTGAGCAGTACAGGGCATGATAAGAAGGGAGTTCAGTTCATATTAGTGCAGTTTAATGAATTGGAGTTCAGTTCATATTAGTGGAGTTTGATGAAAACGAGTTGAGTTCAGTTGAGTTAGGGCAGTTCCATTCAGCTCTGTTTCTTTGAGTTCCTGCAGTAGGAGCAGTCAGCTCAGTTCTGCAGAGATAGTTTTGCCAAGCAGAACAATTCAATCCTAAGCTGAGAGCAACCAGTTTGAATCAGTCAGCTTAGAGATGAGTTTCACCCAGATCAGCTGAGTTGAACAAGTGAGCCAGAGTTCAGAAAGATCTAGAAAGGGTGATTTTATTCTGTAGTAAGTCTTTTTTTTTTATTAGATATTTTATTTATTTACATTTGAAATGCTATCTCCTTTCCCAATTTCCCCTCCAAAACAACAACAACAAATAAAAACCCTGTTCCCTCCTTAATCTTCTTGCTCACCAACCCACCCTCTCCTGCATCCTGGCCTTGGTATTTCCTTACACTGGGGCATAGAACCTTCACAGGACCAAGGGTCTCTCCTCTCATTGATGATCAATTAGGCCATCCTCTGCTACATAAGCAACTGAAGCCATGAATTCCACCATGTGTACTCTTTGGTTGGTGGTTTAGTCCCTGGGAGCTCTGAGGATACTAGTTAGTACATATTGTTGCTCATCCTAAAGGGATACAAATCCTTCAGCTGCTTGGGTCCTTCATTGGGGACCCTGTGCTCAGTCCATTGATGGCTGTGAGCCTCTACTTCTTTATTAGTCAGGTACTGTCAGAGCCTCTCAGGAGGAAGCTATATCAGACTCTTGTCAGCCAGCACATCCTGGCATCCACAATAGTGTCTAGATTTGGTGATTGAATATGGGAAGGATTTCTAAGTGGAGCAGTCTCTGGATGGTACTTCCTTCAGTTTCTGATCCATATTTTGTCTCTGCAGCTCCTTCCATGGGTATTTTGTTCCCCCTTCTAAGAAGGAACAAAGAGGGTAAAACCATTTAGGCATAGGTTTGCAGATGAACACTAGAACCTGAAGCCCTCAAGGTTTGGGTTTGCAGATTAGATTGTACACAGGTTAGAATATTCTAGGCCTAGGCCTAAGAATAGTTACTTAGAAATGCTCTTGGCTCAGCCCAAGTCATGTATTCATAATACTTATATATGGCTCTCATTCATCCCTTCCTATGAGGAAATATAAATCAGCAAATATGAATGGCAGATTAATGAAAAAAGGAAGTGTGTTGACATAGTTAGAATTATTAGAGTAATATTTTGGCATGATCTATCCTGTAATAGAGCACCATCACCATGGTCTTCTGTGATGATACCAATTTTTCATACCATTGATCATTATTTCATTTATGTTTCTGAATGGGATCTATAGGTCTTCACAATTTCTCACAATTTGACTGAAACAAAATGTTTAATATGACATGATTATTTTGACTTGGGTCACAGGCATATCATTAAAAATAATTGTCCTGATTTGAGGGTAATTATCTCATTAGTGATTTGTACTGAAAGATTCTCTATTGCTCTGGGGTATTTTTATTCTCTTATCATAAATATAGTTATTGATCAGTTCAGCAGTTCCTGGAATCCAGGTTGATTTTTGAATTTCAGCATGAATAGGTTAAAATCTAATCCAGTTTCTGGACTGAGTTTGACAATATGTGACAGTACTTATTCAAGACATCACCTGTTTCTATGGTAAAATATATCAACTTAGTAATGGAATGCAGGTGCAATGCACATTAGAATTAATGCAAAAGATGATCTCCTAGCATGTACTTTATATTACAGAATTAAAATGTCTTAACAACACTTATTTATTCAGTAAACATGAGTTTCTATGTCAACTACTGGGGGGCATGGTGATTTAAATTATCATTGCATGTATTTTTCACTTCTCATATATTTGACTTTAAAGGTGGTAATTCTATTGTTTAAATTACATGAGTATTGAAATGTTTGCATTGTGAACAATGTAAACTTGAATATCAATTTTCATTGTTGTTCTATACATAAGGGCTAAAGAATTAAATCATTCTGTATGTCCATCCATTTATGCTTGAAAAATGAATATATGGTACATGTACACAATGGTATTTTATTCAGATCTAAGTAAAACTGGAATGATTACATTTGAAAATATAAAACATTATTCTAATTGAGATTACTCAAACTCAGAAACAAGTACTAGCTCTTTACTTTTGTATTTAGATTATAATTTTTCAATTTTATATGTATAAGTGACTGTGAATACAGGTCAAGAAACTAGGAAGGGGTTAATGAGACAGATCAAATAGGCTTTAACAAAGCGAGTTGGGAGGATAATGTAAACCAAGTAATATGAAAGAGGAGAGAGGATTACTAAAAGGCAAATATGAGCATGGATTTAGGAAGAGAAGAGTAAGGTGAAAATTAACCGACACTAAGTATAGATGGATATAATATACAGAAATATGTTAATTTGCATTCTAATTAAAAATAAATTTTGTTTAAATACTAAAAATAAATCACAGCAACCTCATTTTGAAGCTTCTATCAATTAATTATATTGGTGGCATTTTATTAGAGGATTATAAATATACTAGGTAATTCTGAAATCTACTCCTTGAGTTTGACTATGAACATTCCCACCAATATTTATCCACTATGTTTGTAATTTTTTAAATAAACTTCTAGCTTTGATTTGTATATATTGTGTCATTATAGAAGCAAAGTCTAAATCTAATGTTAAGATAGAGATAATTAATAATTCAAGATGTTTTATGAATTCCTGTAATCTAACAAACCACTTGAAATCTAGTAAATATTTAATGAATATTTTTATAAGTTATTTAATAAATTTACATAATATGCTTTCTCTGTGTGAGACTAAATGCTCAGTGATGAAAAAGGATCTGTAAGTTTGCCATAGGCATTTTGACCTCAAGGTCATGGTAAAGTATACATATATTAGAATATTTCAAATTTCAATTTTCAATAATTAGCAAAATGCATTATAACTCATCACCATTATATTATTTCTCTGGAATAAAACTAAACTACATTTAACTTTCTCTTCAGTCAAGATTAGTTATTCAGTGATATAGGTTTCTGTACATTATCTGGTATTTGCTTGTTCTTTATGTAAATAATCTATAGTTATGTCTATTTCTGGGTTATATGAATCATATACAATATGATATTTTAATTTTGTTAAGATCAAACCTTTTTTCCCATTATACATCATTCCTTTGGGATTAAGGCATTTATTAGACAACCTTTAACAACTTGTTTTATTATTTATAAATGAGAAATCTTGTTATCAAATATACTCTAAACATTGATTTACAAGTCAGGTTTTTCTCCTTAAACTATACAATACTTTATAAGTTGTGTCTCATTACTTACATGACTGATTGCTCTTCTTATTTTCCTGTAAACAAGATGTATATCAGATCAAATCTCAAATACTAACCTTCAACGTTTTCTATATTAAAAGTGTGATGATTGTAATACTATCAATCATTACCATTGAAAGATCCATCCTTGAGATCTGTTTCACATTTTGTAGTGAAGGGGATTGTTGGGAAGTATAGGTTGCATAGTTCTGAAAAAGGTTATGTATCATTTTATTGATAGCAAAGCAGCATTGCAATGACTTTGTAAAATTACCTGAGTGCTAAATTGATTTAAAAGATGTTTCATGTTATTTGTAAAATTTCACTGGCTTCTACAAAACAAGAAACTCCATTACATAATGAATAAATAACCCATTTTAGATAGAAATCAAATTAATAATAATAATAATAATATCAGAATTTCTGACAGTAAGTATTGAAATTAAATTTATTAACCAAAAATGTTCTAGTGTACAAGATATTTGGAGATTATTTGAGATTTAAAACAAGATAATAACTAACATTCAACAAGTCAAAATATTTCTGCAATAGCTTTATTTGTATCAATTGATAGTACTAAGTACATTGTTAACCTTTGTGTATATTACATTGCAATCATTGCCTGTACAGCATGATTCATGAACTGATACTAAAAGCAAAACCCAAATAAATAGAAGTCAATCATTGTAGGGTTAGCTAATAGTTTTAGTACTCGTTGTTGTTAGAATTTATTAAAACACATTTAGCATTTATTAAAACTATTAATTACTTTAATCAATGATTGTTAATTATCTTACTATTTATATTCCATATGTATAATACATATGATTATAGAAAATTAGCTGCTTTATTACATTCTATTACTTACCAAAATTATGTCTTTTGCTATAATATGAAAGTGTTTTTCTAATACTATATTACATCACAAACTTATTTTATGATCAACGTATATTATCAACAGCATTTAGTAGCCAGAAAGAAACAGTTATAACAATGGTTTCCACAAGCACAAATTCTAGCATTAGTTTATATTCTACTATCTGAAGAACAAATTGCAACATTTTGAAATACCCTGATCAGCTACACTAGATACACTTACAGTAATTATATAGAAGCATATTTAAGTGTAGAATAGTGAGTAATGGGTTTTTCTGTTAGTAAACATAAAAAGGCTTTTGATTAGAGCTTTTGTTTTCCCAGGTTATCATCTTTTTGACAAACAGGTGGCATAAAAAGTGTGAAAATACTTCAATATGTAAATCTTGTTGGCTTTATTTGTAGATCACTATAGGTCTGTACTTATCAATCATACTGATTCATCAGGAAAAAATTACATATTAGATTTTCATTTATTTATCTTAATAGTGCAGTTCTATATATTTATCAGCATGATTTATATTTTACAATGTCAAGGAAATTTAAGTAGATAATATAATTGACTGAGAAGGGGTGACCTGAGAAAGAATTTTTCATTTATTAATGCATACTGCTTGAGCATTGGGGTCCAGAGTGGGGACAACAGCAACAAAAAAGAATGATAGCCCATAGGTCCCGTATACTATTCTCTCATCCATAATTTCCCTTCACTTTCTTCACTTTCTAGTATCCAAAAGAATTATTACAATGTTTACTTTTCTGTTTTGGTTCTTTTATACTTTCTTTTTTTAAAAAAAATTATTAGATATTTTCTTTATTTACATTTCAAATGTTCTCCCCTTTCCTGGTTTCCCCTCCAAAATAACACCTATCCCCTCCTACTTTACCCTGCTCAGCAACCCATCCTCTCCTGATTCCTGGCCTTGATATTCCCCTACACTGGGGCATAGATCGTTCACAGGACTTAGGGCCTTTGCTCCCACTGATGACCAGCTAGGTCATCCTCTGCTACATATGCAACTGGAGCCATGAGTCTCACCATATGTACCCTTTGGTTGATAGTTAAGTCCCTGGGAGCACTGGGGGTGGGGGGGTATTAGTTAGTTCATATTGTTGTTCCTCCTATGGGGCTGCATATCCCTTCATTTCCTTGGGTCCTTTCTCTAGCTCCTTTATTGGGGAACCTATGCTCAGTCCAATGGATGGCTGTGAGCATCCACTTCTGTATTTGTCAGGTACTGGCAGAGCCTCTCAGGAGACAGCTATATCAGGTTCCTGTCAGCAAGCACTTGCTAGGATCCACAATAGTGTCTGGGTTTGGTAACTGTATATGGGATGGACCCCAGGTGGAGCAGTCTCTGGATTGTCATTCCTTCAGTCTCTGCTCCATAGTTTGTCCCTGTAACTCCTTCCATGGATATTTTGTTTCCCCCTTCTATGAAAGATTGTAGTATCTACATTTTGGTCTTCCTTATTCTTGAGCTTTATGTGATTTGTGGATTGTATCTTGGGTATTCTGAGCTTCTAGGCTAGTATTTACTTATCAGTGAGTACATACTATGTGTGTTCTTTTGTGACTGAGTTGTCTCACTCGGGATGATATCCTCCAGATCCATCCAGTTGCCTAAGAATTTCATAAATTCATTGTTTTTAAGAGTTGTTATTGCTCCATGTGTAAATGTACCACATTTTCTATATCCATTCCTCTGTTGAGGTATATCTGGGTTCTTTCCAGCTTCTGATTATTATAAAGAAGGCTGCTATGAATATAGTGGAGCATGTGTCCTTATTACATGTTGGAGCATCTTCTGGGCATATACTGTGTTCCTGGGTCCTCAGATAGTACTATCGACAGTTTTCTGAGGAACCGCCAAACTGATTTCCAGAATGATTGTACCAGCTTGCAATCTGACGAGCAATGAAGAAATGTTCCTTTTTCTTCACAACCTCGTCAGCATCTGCTGTCACCCGAGTTTTTGAACACCCAGAAATGAACCCGCACACCTATGCTCACTTGATCTTTGACTAAGGAGCTAAAACCATCCTGTAGAAAAAAAAGCCAGCATTTTCAACAAATGATGTTGGCTGAACTGGCGCTTAGCATGTAGAAGAATGCAAATAGACCCATTATTATTTTCTTGTATAAAGCTCAAGTCCAAGTGGAACAAGGACCTCTACAAAAAAACAAAACAAACAACAACAACAAAAAAAAACAGATACACTGAAACTAATAGAAAAGTAAGTGGAGAAGATCCTCGAGCACATGGGCAACAGGGGAAAATTTCCTGAACAAAACACCAATAGCTTATGTTCTAAGATCAAGAATTAACAAATGGGACCTCATAAAATTGCAAAGCTTCTGTAAGGCAAAGGACACTGTCAATAGGACAAAACAGCAACCAACAAATTGGGAAAAGATCTTTACCTATCCTATATCTGATAGAGGGATAATATCCAATGTACACAAAGAACTCAAGAAGTTAAACTCCAAAGGACCAAATAACCCTATTAAAAATGGAGTACAGATTTAAACAACGATTTCTCAACTGAGAAATACCAAATGGCTGATAAGCACCTAAAGAAGTGTTCAACATCCTTAGTCATCAGTAAAAAGCAAATCAAAACAACCCTGAGGTTCTACCTCACACCAGTAAGAATGGCTTTTATGCTTTCTTTTTTATTTCCATCACTTTTTTTAGTAGATATTTTCTTTATTTACATTTTGCCTTTCCTGGCTTCCCTCTGAAATAGCCCCTATCCCCTCCCCCATCTCCCTGTTCACCAACCTATCTTCTCCTGCCTCCTGGCCCTTGCATTCCTCTATACTGGAGCACAGAGCCTTCACAGGAACAAGGGGCTCCCCTCCCATTGATGACTGACTAGGCCATTCTCTGCTACTTTTCCAGAAACCACCAACCAAAGACTACACATGGTGGGACTCATGGATCCAGCTTTTATGCTTTCTTAAGATGAGGAAATACATATTTTTTCATGAAACTATACCTTTCAATATTATGTAACTACCAAATTAAATGTGAAAATGAGTGACTTTTAAATGAAGTAGAATATACAAGATTGAGAAAATAATATGAGAAACTGTGCCTGTTTTAGGTATTGATATCACTGGTAAAAATAGTATTGTTTAAGGAATTTCACTTTTTTGAATACACAAATTATGGTAGAACGGTAAGTCCACTTTAAATTTAAACACAGCCACATACACGCAAAGCAAGAATTGTGCTAAATTTCATGACTTAACTCGAAAATCTGCTAGCTTTCCATAATTTCCAGTTTCAGGCCTTAATTCTTATAATTTTAGATTATATAGATAAATACAGTGTTCATCTACTTTAAAACGTATTTTCAAACATTCTTGTGTGTACAATTACTTACAATTCTTAGAATAATTGTGCATTAAGAATTTTTCTGGGCTGGAGAGATGCCTCAGCAATTAAGAGCATTGAGTAGTCTTCCATAGGTCCCTACCTTTGAGTCTGAGAGTCTCCCACCTCACAGTTCTCTAGAATATTCTAGGGGGTTCCCCCACCTCCTACCTCTTGAGTTTGCCTGTTTCCAGGTGGGATTAAGGCTTTTCAGCTTATTAAACTTTTGAGTTCTGTGGAATCTATCCTGTATATTCTGTATATTTTGGCTAATATTCACTAAGTGAGTATATACCATGCATGTCCATTTGAGACTGAGTTACCTCGCTAAAGATGATATTTTGTATTTCCATCCACTTGCTTATAAAACTCATGATGTCCTCCTTCTTAATAAATGAGTAGTATTCCATTGTGTAAATGAACCACATTTTCTATATTCATTCTTTTGTTGTTTAACATCTGGGTTGTTTCCAGCCTCTGTCTATCACAAATAAGGCCACTATGAACATAGTGGAGCACGTGCCCCTGTGGCATGGTGGTGCATCTTTTTGAGTATATGCTCAAGAGTGGTATAGCTGAATCTTCAGGTATATCTCTTTCCAATTTTCTGAGAAATCTCCAGATTGATTTCCAGAATGGATTTACCAGTTTGCAATGCCACCAGCAATTTAAGAGTTGGAAGCCCAATCAAACCTATTCTCTTTACACATTAAGTATCTCATGTCTTTTTTGACAAGAAAAATGATCATCACAACTTCTCATGTTAGAAGGTACCTATACAAATACAAGGAAATCATTGTCAAGTATATACATGTGTATGTGTGTGTGTATGTGTGTGTGTGTGTGTATGTGTGTGTGTTTACATGTATATGTGTGTTTGTCTGTGTGAATGTTGTATATGAGTGATATAAAGAATATAAAACAATAAATACTGTGTTTATTTTTTCTATATCATAGATACAAATAATTTTAACTTAGAATTGATAAAATTGTTGTTCTTTTTAATATGTCAATCTTTCTTATATTCTGTAGAGAAAAAAATAATTTTGAAAACAAATACTGTGTTTTAATTCAAAGATAGTACTTTATGAAAATATCAACACATTTATAAATTGAAACTGAATGTAACTGTTGGTTTTCATGTTACTGTACTGTTTTGCTGATACATTTTCCTTAGAATGATCCTACATTGTTTTCCCTTTGCAAATGTCTACATAACATGATGGTCAAATGATGGAACAATAGCTTTCAGTAAAGATTAATAAGAAAAGGAAAAAAGAAAATGTTTAAGGAAGATAACATCTACCTGACTCTTGCTATATAAATATCCCTGATATCGTGTAATATACTGTCATTTCTCTCTGCTTACAAGCCACGCACAAACACACACACACACACACACA
>JADRCC010212709.1:0-10127 GCA_019843855.1 Hylomyscus alleni
AAAAAAAAACTATTACATTAAAGCCTCTATCTAGGCACAGGTTCAACATATGCATCTTCAGAAAGTTATTTTGGTGTTGCCTTCAGCAACTGGGGCCTTACTGTCACTTTGTAGAAAGCAACCTATAATCATGGCAACAGCCTGGATTGTTTGAGGACTCTCATGGGACCCCTTATGTCCAAAACCTCAATTAGTTGTAACCCAAACTTGATACTGAACTTTTTATTTGATGACAAAAGATGGTCAGTTGGGACCCTATATTCTTCATCATTTGATGATTTAATTTATATTGCCTATATGTATATATTTATTTTAGGAAGTTTCTACTGTATTAGGTTTTCATACCAGTCCTAAAATGTCCCTTATTTTTAGTTATCTCTCCCTGTATTCTAGCAACCACCTCTCTGTTCCCATTTCTGACTTGATTCTCCCATTCCAGCACCCTCCTCATATGTCCATAGCTATCTATTCTACTTCCCTTTCCTAATTTGATCTATATGTTACCTTTAGTCTCTTACTGTATACCTATCCTTTGTAGTTCTATTGACTATAGCTTGGTTACCATTGATTTCACAGCTAATTCCCACATATATGTAAATACATACCATATATGTCTTTCTGAGTTTGGGATACCTCACTCCATAATGATTATTTCTGTTTCCATCCATATGCCTGCAAATCTTATTTTTAAAATGGCTGAACAATACTCTACTGTATAAAATACCACAGTTTCTTTATTCATTTTTCCGTTGATAGACCTGTAGGTTATCTCAAATTACTGGTTATTTATGAATAGAACAACAATGAACATGGTTGACCTATTGTCCTCATAGCAAAATAAAATGGCCTTTGGGAAAATTCTCAAGAGTAATGTTTAAATCTTGAGGTAGATCTACTAACATCTTCCTGAGAAATTGCCACCTGGCCACACAGATTGGTATAGTGGCTCTACTAGTTTTTACTCACACCAGCAATGGAGATGTAGTCCTCTTATTCCACATCCACCATGAGCTGTCATTTGTTTTGTTGATCTTGGCTGTTCTGACAGGGGTAACATGAAATCTCAAAGTAGTTTTGATTTGCATATCCTTGATGGCTAAGGATATTGAACATTTCTTTAACTGTTTCTTAGCCATTTTGACTTTAATTTATTGAGAATTCTGCTTAGACCTGTACCTCATTTTTAAATGGATTGTGTGGTGCTTTAATATCTAATTGTTTTAGTTCTTTCTATATTTTGGGTATTAGTTTTCTATTGCATTTGGAGTTGGTAAAACATCTTTTTCTTTTTGTAGGCTGCTGGTTTGGTTGAATGATGGTACTCTTTGTCTTATAGAAAAGCTTTCCTGTTTCATGAAGTTCTGTTTATTAATTGAGGATCTTAGTGCCTGCACTATTGGCTTTCTGTTCAAAAAGTTTTCTCCTGTGCCAATACATTCAAGCTTATTCTACACTTTCTCATCTAATTAGGTTCAGTGAATCTGCTTTTATGTTGAGATCTTTGGTTTATTTGGAATGAAGTTTTGCATATGGTGGTAAGTATAGACCTATTTAGATTCTTCTGCTTGCAGACATACAGTTTGAACAACACTATTTGTGTGTGTTTGTGTGTGTGTGTCTTTTTTTTTTCTTCTAGACCTTTAATAAAAATCAGGTGTCTGGCCAGGCAGTGGTGGCACACGCCTTTAGTCCCAGCACTTGGGAGGCAGAGGCAGGTAGATTTCTGAGTTCGAGGCCAGCCTGGTCTACATGGTGAGTACCAGGACAGCCAGGGTTACACAGAGAAACCCTGTCTCAAATAACAACAACAACAACAACAAAAAGGTCCTTCACCTTTAGTAGCTAACATCAAACTAAATGGAGAGAAACTTGAAGCAATCCCACTAAAATCAGGGACTAGACAAGGCTGCTCACTCTCTCTCTACCTATTCAACAGTGTACTTGAAGTCCTCGCCAGAGCAATTAGACAACAAAAGGAGATTAAAGGGATACGATTTGGAAAGGAAGAAGTCAAATTATCACTATTTGCTGATGATATGATAGTATACTTAAGTGACCCCAAAAATTCCACCAGAGAGCTCCTAAACCTGATAAATAACTTCAGCAAAGTAGCTGGATATAAAATTAACTCAAGCAAATCAGTGGCCTTCCTCTACACAAAGGATAAACAGGCAGAGAAAGAAATTAGGGAAACAACACCCTTCACAATAGTTACAAATAATTTAAAATAACTTGGTGTAACTCTAACTAAGCAAGTAAAATATTTCTTTGACAAGAACTTCAAGTCTCTGAAGAAGGAAATTGAAGATCTCAGATTTCATTATGGGTGGTTGTAACCCACCATGTGGTTGCTGGGACTTGAACTCATGACCTTTGGAAGAGCAGTCAGTGCTTCTGCCTACTGAGCCATCTTACCAGCCTGAAGATCTCAGAAGATGGAAAGATCTCCCATGCTTGTGGATTGGCAGGATTAATATAATAAAAATAAACATCTTGCCGAAGGTAATCTACAGATTCAATGCAATCCCCATCAAAATTCCATCTCAATTCTTCACAGACTTAGAAAGAGCAATTTGCAAATTCATCTGGAATAACAAAAAAGCTAGTATGGGAAAAACTATTCTCAACAATAAAGGAACCTCTGGTGGAATGACCATCCCAGACCTTAAGCTGTACTACAGAGCAATTGTGATAAAAACTGCATGGTATTGGTACAGTGACAGGCAGGTAGATCAATGGAACAGAATTGAAGACCCAGAAATAAACCCACACACCCATCACCACTTGATCTTTGACAAAGGAGCTAAAATTATCCAGTGGAAAAAAGACAGCATTTTCAACAAATGGTGCTGGCTCAACTGGTGGTCAGCATGTAGAAGAATGCAAATCGATCCATTCCTATCTCCTTGTACAAAGCTCAAGTCTAAGTGGATCAGGGACCTCCACATCAAACCAGATACATTGAAACTAATAGAAAAGAAAGTGGGGAAGAACTTCGAGCACATAGGCACAGGGGAAAATTTCCTGAACAGAACACCAATAGCTTGTGCTCTAAGATCAAGAATTGACAAATGGAACCTCATAAAGTTGCAAAGCTTCTATAAGGCAAAAGACACTGTCAATAGGACAAAATGGCAATCACAAAGAACACACATGGTATGCACTCTCTGATAAGTGGTTATTAGCCCAGAAGTTTGGAATACACGAAGTACAATTCACAAACCACAAGAAACTCAAGAAGAAAGAAGACCAAAATGTGGACACTTCATCCCTTCTTAAAAGGGGGAACAAAATGCCTATGGAAGGAGTTGTAGCGACTAACTATGGAGCAGAGACTGAAGGAAGGACAATCTTTTTTCCATTGGATGGTTTTAGCCACTTTGTCAAAGATTGAGTGACCATAGGTATGTGGATTCATTTCTGGGTCTTCAATTCTATTCCATTGATCTCTCTGCCTGTCACTTTACCAATACCATGCAGTTTATATCACACTTGCTCTGTAGTACAACTTAAGGTCAGGGATGGTGATTCCACCAGGAGTTCTTTATTGTTGAGAATAGTTTTCACTATCCTAGGTTTTTTTGTTATTCCAGATGAATTTGCAAATTGCTCTTTGCAAGTCTGTGAAGAATTGAGTTGGAATTTTGATGGGGATTGCTTTGAATCAGTAGATTGCTTTTGACAAGATGGCCATTTTTACTATATTAATCCTGCCAATCCATGAGCATGAGAGATCTTTCCATCTTCTGAGATCTTTTTTGATTTCTTTCTTCAGAGACTTGAAGTCCTGTCATACATATGTTTCTCCACATAAAACCAGATACACTAAAACTAATAGAAAAGAAAGTGTGAAAGAGCCCTGAGCACATGGGCAACAGTGGAAAATTAGTGGTGTTCTAAGCTATAGAACACCAATAACTTATGCTCTAAGATCAAGAACTGACAAATGGACCCTAATAAAATTGCAAGCTTCTGTAAGGAAAAGGACACTGGCAGTAGGACAAAACTGCAACCAACAGATTGGGAAAGATTTTTACCAATCCTATATATCATAGAGGGTTAGTATCCAATATATACAAAGAACTACAGAAGTTAGACTCCAGAGAACCAAATAACCCAATTAAAAAATGGAGTACAAAGAATTCTCAACTGAGGAATACCAAATATCTGAGAAGCACCTAAAGAAATGTTCAACATCCTTAGTCATCAGGGAAATGTGAATCAAAATAACCCTGAGATTCCACCTCACACTGTCAGAATGGCTAAGATCAAAAACGCAGGTGACAGCAGATGCTGGCGAGGATGTGGAGAAAAAGGAAGACTCCTTCATTGCTGGTGGGATTGCAAGCTGGTACAACTACTCTGGAATTCAGTTTGGCTGTTCCTCAGGAAATTGGACAGAGGACCTGAGGACCTCACAGCTATACCACTCCTCGGCATATACTCAGAAGATGCTCCAATATGTAATACGGACACATGTTCTACTATGTTCCTGGTTATTTATAATAACCAGGAGCTGGAAAGAACCCAGATGTCCTTGAACAGAGGAATGGATACAGAAAATGTGGCAATTTACCCATTGGGGTACTACTCAGTTATTAAAAACAATGAATTTATAAAATTCTTACGGAAATGGATGGATCTGGAGAATATCATCCTGAGTGAGGTAACCCAATCACAAAAGAACACCCATGGTATGCACTCATTGATAAATGATTGTTAGCCCAGAAGCTCAGAATACCCAAAATCCTATCCACAAACCACAACAAACTCAAGAAGGAAGACCAATGTGTGGATACTTCTAACCTTCTTAGAAGTGGGAACAAAATACTCATGGAAGGAGCTGCAGAGACAAAGTATGAAGTATGAAACAGAGATTGAAGGAAGGACAATCCAGAGACTGCTCCACCTGGGCATCCTTCCCATATTCAGTCACCAAACCCAGACACTATTGTGGATACTAGCAAGTGCTGGCTGACAGGATCCTAATAAATATAGCTGTCTCCTGAGAGGCTCTGCCCATGCCCGACTAATACAGAAGTAGAGGCTCCCAGCCTTGCATTGGTCTGAGCACAGGGTCCCCAATGAAGGAGCTAGAGAAAGGACCCAAGGAGCTAAAGAAGTTTGCAGCCCCTTAGAATGAACAACAATATGAACTAACCAGTATCCTCAGAGCTCCCAGAGAGTAAACCACTAACCAAAGAGTACACATGATGGAAATCATGGCTCCAGCTGCATATGTAGCAGAAGATGGCCTAAAAAGTCATCAATGGGAAGAGAGGCCCTTGGTCCTGTGAAGGCTCTATGCCCCAGTGTAGGGGAATGCCAGGGCCAGGAAGCAGGCAGGGTGGGTTGGTGAGCAGCAGGAGGGGGGATGGAATAGGGGATTTTTCAAAGGGGAAACTGGGAAAGTGGATATCATTTGAAATGTAAATTAAGAAAATATCTAATAAAAAGATAAGTAAAATCTTATTTGTCAGATATTAAAATTGCCTAGGATACCTTTTCGTTTTCCAACATTTTATCCTGAGGTGGCTCTCCTTATGTTGAGGTGTGATTCTTAGATGCAACAGAAAGATTTATCCTATTTTCATATTTATTATGTTAGTCTGTTTCATTATACAGGGAAATTGTGATTTTTGATGTTGAGAGATCAATGACAATACTTGTTGATTCTTGTTGTTATCTGTCTCTGTTTTTGTCTCTCTCTGTCTCATCTCTTTTTGTGTGTGTGTATGTGTGTGTGTGTCTTCTTTTGACTTTGGAGTTTCTGGCTCTGGGATTACTTGTTCCCTGTGCTCTCTCGGATGTAGTTATCCTCTTTAGGTTGTAGTTTACCTTCCAGCCCCTTCTATGGGGCTGAATTTGTAAATAGATATTACCTATTTTAGTTTTTATCATAGAATGTTTTATTTTCTAAATATATTGTAATTGAAATGTTTGCTAGCTATCTTAGAGTCTCAGCACATTTGCTCAGGCCTTTTCTGCCTTTAGAGTCTCCATTGAGTAATCAGGTACAATTCTGTCACTTTCAGCTTTTAATATTTTTATTTGTTCTATACTTAATAGTTTTTGTTTTGTAGTCCAATGTACTTTGTATTCTCTACTTATTGTACTTTTATAGCTGTCCTCTTCTTTAGGAAAGTGAATTTTTTTTCTATGATTTTGTTGAAAATACTTTCCATACCTCTGACCTGGGTTTCTTTTCCTTCCTCTATTCCTATTATTCTTATTTATGGTCTTTCCATAGTGTTCAAGATCTCTTGGATGTTTTGCACTAGGAGTTATATAAATTCAACTTTAATAATCAATGTATCCATTTCTTCTATTGTCTTGTGACATTCTCTATTCTATCTCTTATATTCTGTTGATAAAGCTTGCTTCTGTGGTTCCTGTTTGAGTCCCGAAATTTTTCATTTCTAGGTTTCCCTCATTTTAGGTTCCTTAATTGATTCCATTTCTGTATTCAGGTCTTGAACTGTTCTGATCCTTTCTTTCCTTTGTGTTTTCATTTATTTCTTTAAGGGATTTAAGGACTTCTATTGTATTTGTAAATATGGATTTTATGTCTTTTGTGTTTCAGCTGTGTTGCACACTCATGGCTTGCTGTAGTAAGATTGCTGGACTCTATTGGAGACAAAATTGTCTTGGCTGTTATTGTTTATGTTTGTTTTTGTTTTTCTTGATGGCATCTAGGTGTATGGGATTGAGGAGATTGCCATTCTATGTGCTTGATTCTAATCTTGTATTTGTTAGGTGCATATTTTGCTACTTGATTCCTATTTCTTTGGTTTTTTAGGAGGTTGTAGTAAGTGTGTTCTAACTAGTAAGAAATTCTTCTAGGGTCCTGATAAGAGTGACCACTTGGACTCCAGATAAAATGTGTTTCTGGGTATAGGGAGCTAACACTTAGGAATAGGGATGGCCTGGGTGGATGGGGTGTTTCCCAGAGGGAAGGAATGCAGAATGTTCTATCTATGATCTCCTTACTTATTCCTTTGTTCATAGAATGTGAAGAAGACTCAGCAGAAGTTATAGAGCTAAGAATAATACTGGGTCATTGGACTTACAGGTATGGAAAGAGAAATAAAGATTTGCAGTTAGTCTATTTGTTTCCCTAGTCAGAGCAGCCTGTGGGTTCCTGGGGATTGCCTGGTGGAGTTGAAGGCTGGGACAAAGCAAAGGTGGTTGCAAAGATCTTTGGAGGGGAAGATCTGTGTGATCCACTGGAAATAGGAGGTGGGGAAAACTGTAGCAGGTGTTCTGCTGTGAACATCAGTCAAAGGATTGGATATGGAGATGATGGAAAGATGCTTTTCTGGCATGAGTGATATGACTTATGTTAATCTTATTCTCAGACTTTCCAATGTCATATTGAGATCCTTGGTCTATTTTGGGTGGAGTTGATTTTCAAAATGCAGCATGCAATAACGATCTTCTTGTACATGTTGATATCCATGTTTCTTAGTACTGCTTAAGATTTTGTCTTTTCTCTTGTGCAATTCTGAGTAAAAAGAATAGTACTTGAGTCATTTTCACACCATACTTCAAGTTATACTATAGAGGCATAGAAGTATGAACAGTATGGCACAATCAATGAAATAAAATTGAAGACCCAGAAATAAGTCCATGCAACTACAGCTCTTTGATCTTGATAAAGATGTCAAATATATTCCCTGGAGAATTTTGTTTTGAAAATAAAACAGCATTTTCAGCAAATGGTGCTAGAAAAGCCAGATAGCTACATGTGGAAGAGTAAAATCAGATTTGTATTACTTACTCTTCCCCAAAACCAACTTCAAACAGATCAAAGAAATTGATATAGAAGACACAAAACTCTAAAATTGCTGAGTATAAACTTGTATATGTTTTTAAGACATAGGCCTAGGTAAAAACTTTTTTAGTAAGACTCTCGTTTCTCAAGAAATGATTTTATCAATAAACAAGTGAGATATAAGACATTTAGAAGCTTTAGTACATAATATGGAATTATCTAAAATATCATTCTGAAATCTAAAATATTCTTAGTCCCAAACATTTCAGATAAAAGATACATTACTTATTTTCCATCCACAGATATCTTACTCTAGAATTACATACTTTTATTTCTTATGCACGCTTTCGTGAGGTTATACATGTATCTCTAAAAAGAAGTATGTAACAATAACTTTTATATCTTAAAATTTTTATTTAAATGTTATTACAATGCAAGACTTTTTCTGTGACTTTTTAATAATAGTTTTATCCTATCTATTGCTCTAGATCACTAGCCCCAAAATTTCATGCTTTGATTACCAATATCTCAAGCCAAAACTATGAATATAATAAAATTACTCTAGAAGAGAGTAGTATTGAAAAGGTTATCTAATTGTTAGCAGTGATTTTTAAAAATATGGACAATTATTATTATTTTACTTTTAATACACAGACATGTTTGCAATGATAATAGTGCCAATTCTTCATGGTTGTAGTTTAGAGCATATAGAGATTGCTATCTAAATGTAAAACAATTTTCCAAGATGGACTTGGGTCTTCTGAGTGCTGTCTTGGTCTCTTCCTTTTCCACCCTATTATTGCCGAGTTGTTCAGTCTTGTCCTACACAGATTATCTCTACAGAGTTTAAAAGAAAGAAGAAAATGAAAGTCAATTCATTATTTTGTTTCTTCAGAATATTGTTTTGGTAAGAAACACATGTTTTAGGACACACATATGTCAGAGAACAACTTGTAAGAGTTGGCTATCTCCATGTGAGTATTAGGAACCAAGCTCATGTCACCAGGCTTGGGAACAAACATATCTAACCACCGAGGCACATTGGTGGAGCTTGTTTCATTAGACTTTTTAGAGGGCCAGAAAACAAAATCCTGTTAATAGCTGAGATTATGAGTGAGTCACAAAATGTCTTTTTATATGAATGACTGGGTAACAGATGTTTGAGGCTTTAGAAGCCTATAGTTGCTATTGAAACTGATAAGATCTAATACTATGGAGTGAAAGACAATTACAGATAAAATATATATGCAACTTGTATCTAGGTGGCAATAAAATTCTATTCGCTAGCCAGGTGGTGGCCCATGTCCTTAATCCCAGCACAGAAAGGCAGAGGCAGGCAGATCTCTGAGGCTACCCTTATTTACAGAGTGAGTTCCAGGACAGCTATGAACCCTGTCTTGGGAGAAAAAAAAATTCTATTTGCTACTGGGCCTATAGATCATGCCTATAATCAGAGGACTAGGCAGAGGCACAAAAAGGAAGATTTGGGAGTTCAAGGCCAGTCTTATCTACAAAATCAATTATAAGCCAACCATACCTACACAGTAAGACTATCTCAAAGTAAAATACAATAAAAATGTTTTGGTAGAACTAGGCATCAGATTGTAGTGAAACCTTGAACCTAAAATCTGTCCTGCCTCCAGGATATGCCTTGTGTATTGGTGGCACAGAATTTGTGAGAGTGGCCAACCAATGACTGGTCCAGCTTGTGACCAACACAAGAAGGATGTAGCACCTAGATGGCCAGGAACTAGGTATTGGACAGCTCAAAGACCCAGGATGGAACTAAACATGACTTTGGGGGAACAAAAATCAATTAAATGATTGCTAATGATATACTGCTATACTCATAGATCAGTTTCTTGCCCAATTGTCATCAGAGAGACCATTATCCAGCAACTGATGGGAGCAGATGCAGATATCCACAGCCAAACACTAGGCAGAGCCAGGGGGACAGTACAGAAGACAAGGAGAGGGGATTGTAGGAGCCAGAGTTGGTGAAGAAACCACAAGCACCCAGCTCAAAGAATCAACTAAGTAGGGCTCCTAGAGGCTCATACAGAATGAGGAACCTGTATGGGTCTGAGTTAGGTCTTCTGCATATATGTTATGTTGTGTAACTTGGTCTTGTGGGACTCTCAGCAAGTTGGGGAGTTAGGGATGACTCTGACTTTTTTGCTTGCTCTTTGGAACCTTTCCTTCTACTGGGTTGCCTTGTCCAGCCTGAATCTGAGGATTTGTGCCTAGTTTTACTGTGACTTGTTATGCTGAATTTGGTTGCTATCCCTGGGAGGCCTACTTTTTCTTTTCTTTTCTTTTTCCTTTCCTTTTCTTTCTTTCCTTTTTTATTCTT
>JADRCC010212798.1:0-11372 GCA_019843855.1 Hylomyscus alleni
CAATTTTTATTGACCTCTTCTATTCAGGTACTGTGCTTTGTTCTTTTAAATTATTTTACTTTTCTCTTTTTGTATGTGTGTACATGTGATGTGTATGAGTATAGACATGTTAGGAAGTGTGAGGACACATACATGTGTGTGAGTATGTGTATACAGAAGAATGAGATCACATGGAGGTTCAAAGTGGACAGTGAATGATTTTGTCTGTTGTTTTCCATTGTACTAGTTTAGGTAGGGCCTCTTGCTGAACCCGGAGGTGTACAATTTTGGCTAATCTAGGCAGTCAACTTTCCCCAAGGATCTCTGGCCTCTGCTTCCTCCTCAGTGCACAGAGAGCAGGCTGCTGCCACCCCTGCTCTGCATTTTCATGGGTTGTAAATATCTGAACTTGGTACCTTATGCTTGTGCAGCAAGTGTTTCATACCCTGAGTCATTGCCCTAGATCTCTGGTGTGCTTAGCCATTTACTGATATGTTCTTTCACAGACAGCCTGAACTATATATTTCAGTCAGAGTGTTTATGAGACTTCTGAAGAAAAAAAAAAAAAGATGGACCCCCCCCCCAATAATTGAAGTGATGTGGCACCCTGTACTGGGAACAACATAGTTTTGTTCTTGAAATTCCCATTTTATGAGAGGCCTAATAACTTTTATCCATCAATAAGTACAACCACTCAATTTTCCACAGATGTTGTGGAGTTGTGTCACATGTAGAGCTGATGGAACTCACTCTGCAGTAACACAATGTGTGTTTGCCAGAAAACATGAGTGACAGGGAGAAATATTTTATGATGGAGAGAGAGAAAGAGAGGTCATGTCACTAGTTTTATATTGAAACCCACTGTCAAATCCTAAATATTTAAAAATAATGTAGGACTAATATTTATTCCTTCCCCACATTTGGGGACATGACAGAAAAATCATTTTTAAAAAGGGAAGCCAGGGTATATATTAACTTGAGAGCCAATTTTCCATGAACTAACTCTGGAACTATCACCTAAATTGAGCTTAAGCTATGTGACGTAGTGGAAGATCATTCTTCTTTGGAGTCAGGGCATGTATTGATCTGGAAGCTTTGTGTAAGTGCAGTTTTATTTTCCACTTTTCCCTACCTAGGATGCCTCGTTCTTGTGTCTGCTATGGAACTTTCCATAAAGCTTCCTGTGCAAATCTCTGAGTGGCTTTTCAAAGTCAAAGCTGACTTTCAGGAGCTAATGATGGAGTGGGCTTCATCTTGACTCCGCCTGCTGCTGTTAGTCATGCTGCTTTCTGTCCTCTTTTCATCTTCACTGAAGCTTTGAAGCAGCCGTCTTTGATTTCTACGCACTGTTCTGAGTCACTGTTTGATTCCTTGGAAGAGGCAAAAAGGCTCATATGCTCGTTACTCTGTGATTGTTTTTCTTTTTGCTTGGCAACTTTCCGTACAGTTGTGGTGATGCTGGGCTCTCCCATGTGTGGCCAAGCTCACTTTGAAGGTAGTGGCAACCCCAGGTGTGATGGGGCTTTTATCTGATTGCTCTGTATCTCCTCTTTGTTTCACTGTCTGAATGTTCCTGCATCTTTTTCTTTGTCTCCTCCTATGGTTGTCTGTCTCTTTTTCTTCTTTCCCTTCATTCTTGCCTTTCCCCTACTTCCTTTTCCTCATCTCCCCTTATGTGTGTGTGACATATGTATCTGTTCATATGAGTGTTTACATGTGTATATATGACCATGAGTGTGGTGTGTGTGTGTGTGTGTGTGTGTGTGTGTGTGTGTGTGTGTAGGCCAGAGGTTGACATCAGAAGTTTTTCTCAATTACTGTCCATCTTAATTTTGAGACAGGGTCTGTCAGTGAATCTGGAGCTCTTTAGGGATCTGGATGCTTCTGATTTCCCAGAACTGGGATTATAGACATACTCTGCTGAGTTCACCTTTTATCTGCTTTTATGTGAGTCCCAAGGACCTGGTCTCAGACCCCCTGATTGCACTTTGCTGTCTGCCACATTTTCTCCACCTTTATTTTATTAAAAATTCCAGGTCAGGGAGATGGCACAATGGGTAAAGGCACTTGCTTCCAGGCCTAGTGATATGAGCATGGATTCCAGAACCTAAGAACTATCTCCTGTAAGTTCTTCTTTGATGCCATGTCTGTATGGTTTGGGTTCTGGGACCATGACTATGAGCAGGGAGGGAATGGAAAAAGGAGAGACACACAGAAACATGTACAGGAAAGGTAGGGTCAGATGTATGTGTCCTGTTTACTCTCGTGGAATAGCACTACTAGCACTGGCAGACTGTAACCTCAGTGTGTTTATTAGGTTTAGGATTAGCTAGTCTCAGTAGGAGGTCTTCATATTTTAGCAGTAACCATCCAGGAGAAGGAAGCTACAGTTCCAATTTTTGTACATTCTGGTTACTTGCTTGCAATTGGAATCTTGAGGAAAACTTGGCTATTCCACTGAGGTGGCCCATATAGAGAATGGCCTTCCTGATTTTCTATGTGTCTGAGGCTTTGGAATTCTTCTTCTTCTTCCTCTTCCTCTTCCCCTTTCCCCCTTCCCCCTTTCCCCTTCCTTCCTCACCTCCCCCCTCCTCCTCCTCCTCATTCTTCTTCCTCTGTTTTGGTTTTAAGGTGTTTATTGGAGAAAGGCAGAGAGAGGGAGAAGAATAGAGAAGCAGAGGGCTGCCATGGCCACATGGAGAGAGGGAGGAGGGGAGGGGGAGAAGGAGGGAGAGAGGCAAGAGTAAGAGCAAGAGGGTAAGAGAGGGAGCAAGAGCGGCCTTGGAATTCTTGACATGCCTGTCTCATCAACAGTACATGTTCACTCAGGAGTTCACGAAGGGCTTCTTCTGTTCTCTATACTCTGACCTGAACGTGTACAGCATATGCATGTGCTCACACACATCCACATCTACATAAATACAAAAGGTATTAAAAGTCTACTTAACCCTTGAAAAAACGACAAGGGGAGAGGGGATGTGGACAAATGGGCTCCCACTTCTAACTTAAAAGCTGTCTATAATCAGTACCTGCTGGCAAAAGACAAATCAGTTCTCTCTAGTGAAATCTCACTGCGTAAATTAACCACACTTCAGCACAGGCCACATGCCAAGGAGTACTTGGTCAACACAAAGTATTTTTGAAGACTTTTTTTTGTCTCATTTTTGCTTTGGGCATTTTTTGTCTTGTTGGTCCTTTCCTTGTTTACGTTGATTATTTTTGTTTTTTGAGGTTTGTGAGTGTGTGTGTGTTGAATATACCCAACATAATTTTTTGAGTCTTCATATGTATTTGAACACTTGTATACTTGTTCCTGCACATCCATGTACATCCACACATATAAATATGTATAGACACACTCATATACACAGCACGAATCATGCCAAAAGCAATGAAGGCCTCAGTAAAAGGCTATAGTCTTGAGTTTACTCTGGGAAAGTACTGTCTGGCACAGCTCTGTGAGGTGCCAATAGGTTTAGGAAATGTGGTGAAATGATTGAGATGTGTGAGAAAGTCAATCAAACGTTTATCTGGATGCTGTTTAATGAAGAAATGAGTCAGACAAAGTGACACTTGTAGCTGAGACCTCATTCACACATTTCTTCAGTGCTAAGTCTTTTTTATTTTTCCTTTTGAGTTTATTTTGAGACTGGGTCTTGCCTTGTGGCTGTGGCTGGCTGGATACTTCCTACAGCCCAGTCTGGCCTCAACTTACAACACTTCTTCTGTTTTAGCTTCTTGAGTGCTGGGGTTATAGGAGTGTACCACCATATTCACTTCAATACTAATTCTTAATTAAAAACAATTCTTTAGTGTGTGTGTGTCTAAATAGTACAGTACATTCCAGTGTGTAGGTTAAAGGATAGCTTTTGGGAGCTGGTGTTTTCCTTCCATCATGTAAATCATATTTCAAACTCAGATCATCAAATTTAGGGGCAATCACTTTTACATATTGAACCATATAGCCAACCCTTAATATTTACTCTTGTGCCTTGTTGTTTTGTTTTGTTTTACTTTTTGGTTTTCAAGACGGGGTTTCTTTTGTAGACCTAACTGTCCTGGAACTCACTATGCAGACCAGGTTGGCCTTGAACTCAGAGATTGGCTAGCTTCTTCATCCTGAGTGCTGAGATTAAAGGCATGTGTCACCACCACCTGCTCTCAATCTTAACTCTAAACCCATGGTCTTCATTGGCTATTTTATACAGTATTATGTGTATACTCAAGGGTTGCCAAAAATTCCATGCCTCTAGAAGCTTTTAGGAATATAGTTTTGGGGAGTTGATGCCTTTAAAATTTTGTTTTAGTTTACAAAATCACAGGGAGTAAAATATCAATGGCATTCTCCCAGCTTATTAATACTCGAGAACTCAAAAGGCAACTGACCATGATGATCAATTGTTTTAGAAACTGGGTATATTATAGTGGCAAGGAATGAGAGGAAAGTGCATAGTTCAGACAGTGGATGCTGACCCCAGCTCTGCTCTCAGATTTTGTATTTTGCATACATAGCTACTTCTTTCTGTGTCTTTCATGGGAGTACTGGGCTGGTCTAGAGCTATTGTAGGGAACAAAAGACAATGTGCACTTATCCCTTAGTGCTCACAGGGCTTGGTTCTCTGTTCCTATAGATGCTCAATTGTCCTTTAAACAGTAGTGTAATGTGTGCAAAAATCCATGTTCACACTCTTGTTTGCCATGAATTGTATCTAGATTACTTCTATTACCTAATGTAATGTGAAGTTTGTGCTAATAGTTGTTATACTGTATTGCTCAGGGAATAATAGTAAGAAAATATCTGTACATGTTTCATAAGATGTAATCTTTTGAGTGTTTCTAGTTCGTAGGTGCTTGGATCTTCACATGCAGATAGATCCCACAGTATTTGAGGGCTGACTGCATTTAGAAGCACCTTGGGTAAGATGTGTCTATATGAAGTGTGCTATGACATTTGGTTGGATGATCAGAAGAGTACATAGCAACCATCTGTTAGTTTCTGGAAACAGAAGTCAAGCCACAGGTGCACGACAGAGGTTCATTTCTGGAAACGCATTCAGCATTCATATTTTCAATTTTTTTGACTAAGAAGTATGTAGGTCTGCTTTCTATGACAGTAATAAAATATCTGACATAACTACATTATAAAGAGAAAAAGGGTATTTTGGACCATACAGTCACAACCTATATCCATTGTACCATTGATTTTGGCCTGGGGTGAGTAGGGAGTGTAGTAGGAGGGCATGGGAAAGTAAAACCACACACTTCCTGAGTTAAGGAGAAAGGGGGTGAATAAAAGGAACCAAGGTTCTATCACCTGTAAGGGCACACCTATAATGACCCAAAGACCTTCAGTAAGATATCTACCTCTTGAAAGTTCTATTATCCCCCAACATACCACCCTTTAATTCATGGGTTTTGGAGGTGGACCCACAACATCTGGATTGCAGAAAGATTTACTGATCTTCCTTAAAGTATTCCAGCAGGACAGAAATTGTATGTGAGCTCAGAGGAAGTGAAGTATTCTGACTGCTTTATTACTTCTCCAAATCCATGGCTATAGGAATGCCCATCCCAACCAAGATGTGTTTCCTATGGCTTCAGAAAAGCCCAGCACATCAAATACCAAAGCATGCAGCATGGCTTTCTCTTCCTCTCCACCCCTTCTCTTTAATGTTAGTTTCATTGCCCCATAGTTTATTTATGTTGGAAGATGTAAAAGAGAACAGTAGGCAGCAGCAATGGCAGCCACTCATCTGAGTAAAATAGTCCAGCAGTTAGCAGGTACTTACTGTGGTGTGTAGATATGGTTTAAATATGTCTCACAAAGTTTCTTGTGTCAGTAATATGATTGCAAGGTTGGCATGTGGTAGTACCTTTAAGAGATGGAGCTTAGCAGGAGAAAATTATGTCATGGGACACATGCCCTCCAAGGGGATTATGGAATGCCCAGCTTTTCTTGCATCCCACTTTGACACATGATGCCTTTTTCTGCTTATATTCCTTCCAAGTGCCATGGGCCCTTCTAGAGCCACTTGTGTTACTTCATACTCCAAAACTATGTACTGAATGAACATCTTTTCTTTATAAAGTTAACCTGGTTTATGTATTTCATTATAGGAACAGACAACAAGTACAAAACACACCATGGAGTTGGTGTATCTCATCAGTGTTAGTTTTAGCAGGAAGGTGAAAACATAATGATGTATGCCCAGAGGTGTGATTTGGACTGTCCCAAAATCAGAGTGGAGACTGTCAATGCCATACAGGGAAAGAGGAAGTTGAGTGAAAACTTTCTTCTTGGTACCCAGGAAACTTTCAGTATCTTTGCACAATACCTATCAGCCTCTCTCTATTAGTCACCCACTCCACATGCTCCCTCATTAATAAGAATTCTAAGGGCCAAGGCAAGGTGATTCTGTAGAACCTCAAACAAGTGATGGGGATTTAAATGCCTCAGGCTCAAATGTTTTGCTTCTGTAGATAGATGTGATGCTGACATCAGAGAACACATCTCCCATCAGCCTTCAGATGCTAGTGTGTTTCTCACTAAGAGAGAACACAGCCCGTAGCTTATGGAAACTTTTCTTCCTTTTGCTTTTAATTGAACAAACTATATTTAATGCATGTTTAATATGAAGCTTTTAATATAAAGCACAAGCTGTGAATGAATTACCCTTAACCTTTCAAACTCTTCAAAATAGTAACTATTTGCAGAGCCACCCACATGTGTTTCAATGCACTAAGAATTTTCTCCAACAAGCTCAATTACCAGCATGATTTCTTCCTGTGTGGTTTTTCTATGCCTGGGCCATTTCCAATATTTCTCTTCTCTGGTCCTTTTATGATGATTCTGGATCAGAGCTTCAGCATCCTGAAAACAGCCTTAGGTGTAGGGCTAAAGTTGCTTACACTGCCAACCAGGCCGTAGGTTACACTGAAACAGATCCATTTTCAAATTTCATTTCTTACTTTACTAACAACCATATTTTAAATATGCAGAGATCCTTATGTTTGCTTGGGGTTGCTTGATATTAGGTAAGTTGACTATTTTTCTTTGGGATATGTGTGTGTTCATGTGTGTGCACCTGTGAACACATGCATTCTTGGATATTGTTCCTCAGGATATGTCTATCTTGTTTTGTTTTGTTTTGTTTTTTTGAGACACACAGTTTATCATTAGCCTGGGGTTCACCACATGGGCTAGATTGACTGGGCAGAGAGTCCCAAAGATCTGCATGCCACTGCCTCCATGAATGGTCTTGGGATTAAACACAACTAGCTTTTTATGTGGGCTCTGGGGATTGAATTTAGATCCTCATGCATTCATGGCAAGCACTTTATCTACTAAGCCATCTACCTAGTCCTTGTTACTTGGTCTTTATACCTGAAAAAAGGTCAATATTTCTAGGGCATGCTGTATACTTGATGTCAACTTAACATAACCTAAAGTTATTTGAGAGAACGGAATCTAAATTGATAAAATGCCTCAATTAGATAAAGCTATAGGCAATCCTGTGAGGCATTCCCTTAATTAGTGATTGATGAGGGAGGGCCAAGCCCATTGTGGGCAGTGACATCCCCAGGCTGATGGTCCTAGTTTCTATTGGAAAGCAGGCTGAGCAAGCCATGGGGAGCAAGCCAGTAAGACACATCCCTTCATGGCCTCTGCATCAGCTCCTGCCTCCAAGTCATTCCTCTGTTTGAGTTCCTGTCCTGACTTTCTTTGATGATGAACAGTGGTATGGAAGTGCAAGCTAAATAAACCCTTTCCTCCCCAAACCAAATTGCTTTGGGTGATGTTGTTTTGCATCACAGAAATATAGGGCAATCTTTTTTTTTTTTTTTTTTTTTTAAGCAAGAAACTCTTCTGCTTTCCTCTTGTTTCTAGTTTCTCACTAAAGGTATTAACAGTTTCTTTACTGAGAACAGTGGGTAAAGTGCTTGCTGTGTAAACATGAAGACTTGAGTTTGGATACCCAGGTTGCATTGCATAAAAGCTGGACATGGCAGCACCTGCTTGTAGCATCAGTGCTTAGTGGGTGGGAGAGAGGAACACTGGTAGATCCCAGGGGCTTGCTAGCTTGTTGGGTGCTGTTTGCTGCTTCTCTGAAGCAGAGAATAAAAAAAGAGAAAGAAAAAGTCTGTCTGCCAGGAAGAGTCAAGGCAGGTCAGGGCCTGTTGGCAGATTTCCCAGCCTGCTGAAGCATGGAACAATGAGAGGAGGTGCACCTGAGACTCAAGGCTAGGGCCTGAAGATTCTTTTGACCTTGGTGCAAGGAACAGGGAGGCTTTTGAGATGGGAACAAGTGTCTTATGTACATTTTAGCAAAATTGTTTCTGATAGCTTGTGGCTTTGCTTTCTACAGGACTGTAATATAAGAAGATTATTAGAAATACATTCAAGGCTGGCTGGTATTCACCCAGCAGCCCTCCCATATCTGAGTCTTGCATCAGTTTTCTCTCTTTCCTATAATCAGCCTTGCTTCTCCCTCATAGAATGGCTTGACTTTGTACCAGCTGTTCCTGTGCACTAGCTAGACAGTCTAACCAAAATTGTGAGTTCTGGGTTCAGTGTGAGAGCATGTGTCAAAAAATAAGGGAGAGGATAGATGAAGATACCCACCATTAACTTCACACACATAAACACATGCATACAAGGGCACATGTATTTATTCTCACATATACATGCACATTTGTGTACAACAACAACACACATACACGTGCACATATACATGATAGATAGATGAAAGTCTATATATAGATAGATAATGGATGAAAGAGTGGATAATAGATATATAGATGAAGGATATATAATAGATAGATGAAGATTTAAAAGATAGATAAGCATATTAGCAGGTAGATACTAGTTAACAGATGAGAGAGGAACAGATAAAGAAGGAAGATAAACAAAGGGAAATTTGGAAGTAGTGTAATTTCCAAGCCACCTTGATGCTGCAAATGCTGATGAGCCCACCAGGAATGTCATTTGTTTTTCTTCCCACCTGTTTATAACCTATCCATCAGTCAGCTCCTGGATTGATAAACAGCATGGAAGTACATTGTGCCAACTTGGGAATAAAATTATGTTTCAGTACTTCTTTTCATTTACATAATTTCATAAAATAAATTCCTGCAGCTTCTCCTCTACAGATGTGATGTTATACCCTGCCATTTCAAGCTCCTTATATTCTGACTCGCCTTAACATATCCTTGTAACCAGGTTGCCTCTTTCCTTCAGGACAGTGCTTCTGTCTTAGTTTGCATCTGGAATGTTCTTTGTGATGGTAGATATTGGTTGTCATGTTCACAGGTTCTAGAAACATCTTGGAAACAGGCCTCTTGTCATATCAGTGAGGAAGTTCCTAATTGGGGTAGGTAGGATTAGAAAACCTATCCTCAATGTGGGCAGCACCATCCTATGTACTGGGGTCTTGGCTGGCATAATGAGGACAGTTAAGATACTGCTACTCTCAATGAGGTTGTTGTGATGCTTGCTTAAGATTATTTATTTGAACATGAGCTTAGATGTGTCAAAAAACTTGAATGGACTAAAGAAGTATAGTACACAAGTTAATATAGTATGGGTTCAAGCTAGCCAGGTGGGGATATGTGTATCAGAAGCAAAGGCAAGACCTGTAGGAGCAGCCACAGTATCATCAACTAAGCACATTCTCCAACCTCCAATTTCTACAAGATAAGGAAAGGCTAGTGGATCCCACACCATGGAGAGAAAGAAGAGCAAGTCACCCTTTATATTAAGCCATAAATTTATAAGATATTTGCCCTCAAGGGAGACATTATATTTATAAAACTGAGTGCTGTGTATATGAATGTTCTTGCATGAACACGTGCACATGATATATATATTTAGAGAGAGGATGAGGTCATCCTGGTGTGCTATTCCTCAGAATGACATCCACCTTGTTTGGACAGAGTCTATCTTTTGGCATGTGGCTTACCAATTTTGCTAGTCTGGCTGACCAGTGTGCTCCAGAATCCTGCTATTTCTGCCTCCTTAAGGATAGCATTATAACTATGTGCTACCATACTTTTGATTTCTTTTTAAAATTATTTTATTTTTGATATTATAATATAATTACAACATTTCACTCTTTCCTTTGCTCCCTCCAAACACTACCATATATCTCTTCTTACTCTCTTTCAAATTTATGGCTTCTGTTTTCATTAATTGTTATTACATGCATAAACATACACATATGTATATATTCCTAAATATAAAGTGCTCAGGCTTTGTAGTGTTACTTGTATGTATGTTTTCAGGAATGACCAATTGGTATTAGGTAACCAATTGGTGTGATCCTCCTTGGGGAAAACTATTTTTTCCACTCTTCGCACTCCTTAGTTGCTTGAAGATTTTGTGTAGGCTTAAGGGCTCATGGGCTTTCCTTAATCCACTTTGGCATGACCATTGGTGTCATCCTTGTTCAGTTAACATTTGGACAGTCATGTTGGTGAGACTTTATGTGTGTACTTCCTTATTAGTAAGGTCTCATAGCAAACTCCCTAATCCTCTTCCTTGTAGAATTTTTTTGCCCCCTCTTTCACAATGTTCTGTTAAGTCTTTGGTGCAGGAGTGTTTTATAGATATATATTGGGACTGGGCTCTACAACTTTGCATTTTGATTGGTTGTGGTTTTCTGCAGTGGTCTTCATTTGTTGCAAAGAGAAGTTTTCTGGATGAGGGTAAAGAAAGACTATACTTATCTGTGGTTATAAGAACAAATCTATATAGATAGTTTTCTGGGATTATGCTGTTTAGTAAATTAGAAGTTAGAGATTTGCCTTCAATAACCACGAGTTTACTAGCATGGAGTAGATAGTTAAGAGTCCAGCACTAGTCCTAGTCCTAGTCCTAGTTGCCCTCATGATATGAAATGCAAACTTGACAAATGTCTTTCCCTCCTTCTCTCCCTCCCTCTTTCCCTCTCTTCCCCTCCCTCTCTTTCTCTCTCCCCCTCTCTCTCTTTCTCTCTCCCCCTCCCTCTCTCTCTGGAGTGTGTGTATCCAGAGAAGGATGTAGGATGTTCTACTATCACTTGTTACCTAATCCCCAGTGACAAGATATAGAACAAGGCTGGCAGCTAGGAATCCTTCTATCTCTGCCCCTACAGCACTGGGATTGCAGGTATGAGCAGCCATACCTGGAGTTTTATGTGTGTATTGGGGATTCAAATTCAGTATAAAGCAATCACTCACCCACGAAGCCATGGCCCTAGCCATTTATCTCTTTGTCTCTGTATCTCTCTGTGTGTTTCTGTAACTGTCTCTGTGTCTCATTGTCTCTCTGTCTCTGTGTCTCTCTCTGTATGTATCTGTCTCTGTCTCTGTCTCTGTCTCTCTCTCTCTCTCTCTCTCTCTCTCTCTCTCTCTCT
>JADRCC010212990.1:0-10788 GCA_019843855.1 Hylomyscus alleni
AAAGAAGGTAGTCTTTGCCTGTTCCTCCAAGAAGAATGCTGCTTCTATGTCAACCAATCTGGGATAGTAAGAAATAAAATCCAGAAGCTACAGTCAGACATAAAAAATTTCAGGGACTGTGAGACCTCCAGTTGTGAGATTTTCAAAAACCTCATATGGAAGTGGATACTCCCTTTTGTAACTCCTCTCCTAGTCATCTTCCTGGTGACTATTTGCTCCCTGCCTCATTAATCTTCTTTCTATATTTCTTCAATGACAAATACAAAAAATTTCTAACCAAACTATCAATCAGCTCCTGTTACAGGATTATCAGTTGCTGCCCATGTATGAGCAGCTGTCCACAGAGGAACCTGATGCAAACATTTACCAAGTGGATCCAGATGGTGAAAGCCAGCTACCCCCCATTGACAATGCCCCTAGACAGCAGGAAGTAGCTTAAGAGACACGATGCCCTCACCCTGGTTCCCTTTTCACCATCGGCTTCCCCTTCCCTTTTTCTTTCCTTCTCTTTATAATATCAAAAGGGGAGGTATGTTAGCATCAGGCCATCCAAAGCCTGCAGTGATGCATGGGCGGGTCCACAGACCTGTTGCCAGGGCAACAGCCACCATATTCCCAGAATCCATTGGGCTCACCTCCCACCTTTACCTGTGGCCACTACATCACAACCCATATATATACACGGGGAACATTCCTCCATCTTTCTCCCTTTCCCCCTCCTCTCTTTCCTCACTACTGCCCCCCTCTCTCCCTCTCAATTACACCTCTTACACATGGAACTGTTTAGGCCTAGTGTGTGGTATGTTTTGACGCGTCTCGCCGATCTAACACATCATTAATGAGCTTGAAGAAAATGTTTAAAAATAAGTGGAAAGATTTGTAAGAATATTGAATATGAGTCTTTTCTAGGAAATACTATAAAAGTTGAACTTTGAACAAGGAATTCAAATCTTTTTGTCTCCTTTCCCCCTCCCCCCTGCAACTTGTGAGACTTTTATGCAAATGTTTTAATCTTCTCCACCTAAGAAAGAAAGTCTTTGTTTACTGAAAGGTGCCCTGTTGCCTTCCTGGAACTTGGTGGCCTAAAGCAGTGACCCTTTTCCTTTTCACCATTATTTCCTGTGTGCCAGTTCTTTTAAGACTAGTCAACTGAATAAGACTGGGGTGTCAGACCCAATGAATGGGGAAATGGCAGAGTCATCACCTGAGTTAGAATAAAAGCCAAACCAAATGTATTCCTTAGTTGACTGTTGTTCTCTGTGTAAGCTTGAGTCCAGCCTGAAACATATATAGTAACAACATTCTGACTGGGCAGGTTGTACTTATGTGCTTAGGAATTTTATTTACATTTTATATGTATACATATATATGTAACAGCAATTAATGAAAACAGAGAAATTAAATTGGAAAAGTAAGAATGGAGATTATAATATAATTACATAGTTTCCTCTTAATTTCCTCCCTTTTAGAGGAGTTTAGAGGGAAGAAAGGAAGAGGAAAACAATTATATTATAATAAAATTATAATAGAACAGGAAATAGAAAGGAAGAGGAAAGCAATTATATTATAATCTCAAAAATTAAAAATGATTTGGAAAAGAACCAAGTGAACTTCCTGTCATGTATGTTACTTTTCGGAGTAGACCCTCTTGATCCAGTAAAATTTGCCTCATCCAGACATTGAGTTTAAGTTCTTAAATGCAGTAATGTGATAGTACCAATCAAGGGCAGAATAACTCATTAGATAGGTAGATAAGAGTGTGCTATTGCTAAAGATGAGACTTAAATTGACATATGAAAGAGGAAGACTTAGTCATTTGTGAGACTCTCAGCTTACTGGCGACCCCCTGAGTGAACCACGTGGAGCCGGAATCAATGCAAAAAGCAAGAGGAATTTATTGTTCCAGTGCACTGGGATTGTCCCAGACCAAAAGTAGAGGTGGCAACCCTGCACAGCTTGTTGAAATTGTTTATACAATTTTCAGGACAGCAGACATTAGGCACAATGTGAATGGCAGAACAGTGTGATTTTTAAACTGATTTTACTTCAGAGAATGAGATGGCAAGGACTTCCCATGTCTGAAGGTGGGACAACAGTGTGTTCTACAGAATATTTCCCAACCCGAAGGTGGGTTCCCACCCTGTGGTCTGAGGAATGTTAATTAGCCTCTCCCTTCTGGAGGGGCAATTGTTCCATGACCTTCTCAAAGTTCCTGAGCTGATCTTTTCACTCCTCTCTTTTCTTTGTGCATGCTTCAATCTTGAAGCTATTGTGGATAGTTAAGCAGCTCATATCCCTGGTCCTCTGTACTTACCTCTTGATATCTTTGTCTCAGGATCATCAACTGTACTGCAGCTATTTGAGCTTTAATAAAGGCATCTAAGTGGTTTAGAATGTAAAGGCCAAAGGTCAGAAGCAGGAACAAAATGATCAGGAGTCCTAACGATGCAGAAATCAAGGTAGAAAACCAGAGACAGCTATTAAGCCAAGACTCAAACCAGCTCTGACTCTGTTCTCTCTTCTCTTCCACTTGGCTAACCCTTCTCTCACCTTGGCTATTGAATCTTTAATTACCCCTGGAATGATCTCCAGTATGTGATTCCCAATGTTTCACACCCCCCAGGTTACATAGAAGTAATAGTTGGCCACCTAACACTGATGGGCCTGCTGCTGGCTTCTCCCATCTCGGAGACACATATATATGGGGGCTTCTCACAGGACACTTTTCAATTTTTGGGTGACCACACCCTAAGCCTCACCCTTCAAGACCACTTCTGAGACATGGTTTAGATTCACAAGTCCCTTGTCCCTGTGTCTGTAGGGCAGCGACACCCCAGAAATCAAGGCCCAATTCTAAACCACAGAGGTCAAAAACAGGGTCCAGCCACCAGATACAACTAGGGTAGTGAGCCAAGCCACATCACCTGTGACTGAGAGCACCTGTCAAGTCACCTTGGTAAGTATGTGGGGGCTGCCAAGGCTCAGCACTGGAAGATACACTATAGCTATCTCGTGGTTTCTCTGGCCTTGCAGAAGTGGGTTACTTGGGTGTCTGATTGCTATCTAGTTGGCATCAAGCAAAGGTGCTGATTTGATGTGAACCCAAACAGTTACTCTATCCACTTCAATGGAGGTCAACATGGTCAACAACATCAAAAAACGGCCCTCTCCACTTTGCTTCCAAGAGTTCATCACAATGTCTCTTAACATATATCCAATCTGCAACTTGATAATTGTGTGGAACTTTGGGGGTACCTGAATTATACAGGACACTAAGTTTAGGCCACAATTCCAGGTGGCTGATCTGGAAAGCTTGCTATCAAGCAATAAGATCATTGTCAGCCTGAAAAGTCACCCTGGGGATATCAAGAGCAGGAGTCAAGGGAGTGGGTATCCAATGCAGGATCTCAAAGGGGTCAGGTTAAAACAGTAGGGGGTGTTCAGGGCCAAGGGGAGGGACACCAACCATTCTGAGCCAGTCTCCAAGGTCAATTTATTCAAGGTCTCTTTACCAGCCCAGAGCTCTGGGCACGGTACACACAATGGGGTTTCCAATTAGTCCCCAATATCTCTGACAATCCCTGACATACTTTAAGAGACAAAAGCAGGACCGTTGTCCAGTACAATTACCTTGGGCACTCCTAACCTCTGGAAAATTTTCTTCTAATATCTCCTTAGCTATCATGGTATCTGTTTCCTGCTTGGTAGGGAATATCTCAACCAATCCAGGGAAAATATCTACAAACACTAGAATCTATTTGTAACCATATTTTCCTGACTTAACGTCTGTAAAATTGACCTACCCATAAACTCCAGGTTGTTCTCCTCTAGGTCTTTTGTCCTGCAACCTCTTGGCTGCATAAGCATTTACTTGCTGGCATACCTTACTGTTCTACTATCTCTCTGGCCCAGAACCCCAGAACCTGAGGCCATCATCTCTTAGTCCAGTCTCAGTTCCCAGCAAGTGCCTCTTGCAGACCCATAACCAGGATATGTTCCTGCATAGGTACTTCTTGAGCTACTTGATCTGCCTGGTTTTGCTCAGAGTCACTGAGTCTCTTCCCTTATTATGTCTTGGGCAATGAATAATACTCATAATGCTGGCTTCATCAGTTCCAAGATTTCCTGCTTGTTTATTTCTTTTCCCTCTGATGTGAGCAGCCCTCTCTCTTGGTATATAGTCTCATGGATGTGAGCTGTGGCAAAGGCATACCTGATATCCATGTAGATGTTGATCTTTTTGCCTACCCACAAGTCCAAGGCTTTGGTCAGAGCTCAGTTCTGCCTTTTAGGCTTTTGTTCCTGGAGGAAGAGGTTTTACCCAGACCATCTGGCACCATCCACAATGGTGGCTCCTGCCTTGCACTCTCTTTCTACTAGGTAGCTGCTGCCATCAGTGAACCAGATCCCCTCTGCATTGGTGAGTAGATGATCCACAGGTCCTTTCACCATCCCTGGTCCTCAGCTAGAATCTACTGGCAATCATGAGTTGATGGATTGAAGTCAGGGTCAGGTAGCAGAGTGGCCAGGTTGATGGCCACTAGTGATGTGAAGGTCATATGATCTAAGTTTAAGAACAGAGTCTGATAATGAATCATGCGGACATTGGTCAGCCATCAATCTAGGGGCTGGCAAAAAATGCACTCCAAGGCATGAGGAGCTATCACGGTCAGATTTTGCCCCAGATTCAATTTATCAGCCTCTTTAACTAAAACCACCACCACTGCCACTATCCATAGACAAACAGGCCACCCAGCAGCAATAGAGTCTAATTTCTTTGACAGATAGGCACCTGGTCACTTCCAGGGGCCCAGTCGCTGAGTGAGCACTCCCTTAGCTATCCCCCTGTTTTCTGCTACATAAAGATGGAAAGGTCTGCTGGCATCAGGTAGTCCTAGAGCAGGGGCCTCCAGTAAAGCCTGTTTAGTTGCATCAAAAGGCTGGTTCCTTTCTTCACCCCAATTGAAGGGCTGTCCATTTTTAGTCGGGGTAGAGGGAGCAGCCAATTCAGTAAACCTTGGAATCCATAGCTGACAGAACCCAGCTGTACCCAGAAATTCACGTACCTGTTTGGGGTTCTGTGGAAGAGGGATGTGCAAGATGGTTTCATTTTGAGTGTTAGAGAGCCTGCACTGGCTATCTTTCAGCAGGTAACTCAGATAACTTACTTTTCTCTGGCATATTTGGGCCTTCTTTGCTGAGGCTCTGTATCTCAATTCTCCTGGCCTCTCCAAGAAGCATTTAGTGCCCTCTAGACAATCCTCCTTAGTCTTGGGCCCCAGGTTTCTTCACAAGCAGAAGGGGAGTATTCCAAGCTGAATGGTACTTATACAGGATCCCTTGTTCTAGGAGCCTGGCAATGTGGGGCCTGATTCCATCCCCTTGTCAAGCTTCCCTTGACATTGGCTATTGGTGCACAGACACCAGGGAGGCTTAGGCTCTAAGCTCTACATGGATGGGGGCTGGTTGTTGGCTCTCCCCATCCTTGCCATCCCAGTCCAGGCCTTGGGAAAGGCCTTGAACCACCAGTCTCGGTCCTGGGGTGCCCTGTCCAAGGTCTCAAACAACCTATATTCATCCTCTAGCCTGAGAGTCAGGACTCTCTGTAGATTCCTTCTCTGTCACTTTTCTTTCTTTTTTTTTACATCTTCCTTTCATCTTCTTTCTTTCTCTTTCTCTGCTCCTCTTCCTCCTCTGTCTCCGTGTTATGGTAGACTTTCTCAGCAACCTGCATTAAATCTCTCAACAACTTATCCTGTAGTTCCTCTAGCCTCTGAAGCCTTTCCTGATATCTCTACTAGCCTAATCTATAAAAGCCATAGTCACAGTAGCTTTGTGCTCCTTGCTGCTAGGGTCATAGGGCATATACTGACAAAATGCCTCCATGAGTCACTCTAGAAAGAGAGCAGGTGACTCATCTGATCCCTGTCTAATCTCACAAACCTTGGTCAAATTTGTAGGTTTCATGGAGCCTGGCTGTTGACCTTCAGGTACTCCTTACCTTATGAAGTCTCAATCAGGTCTAGTCAGGGGAAACCCACTATCGATGATAGCCTGATCAGTCAATGGTGGCCCCATGTCTCTGGATTCTGGTTTCCTGCATTATAAATAAAACAGTCTCAAAGAAATTAACAGAACTTTCGGAAAAGGGGGCTGGTCCTTCAAGTTGTACAAGCTGGCCGAAGAGAAGGGCCAATATTGCATAGCCTTATTGCCCTTTTCCAGAGGCCCATATGCCCTCAGTGAGAGAGTCACCATGAAATCAGGGGTTTGGTTCTCAGGTTTCCTCCCATTCCTCCCTCTGCTGAAGGGGGGTGCAATGGCCCCAGTCTCATATATGTTGAAGAAACAGTACTGGCATTTGCAGGGCCATGGGTGCTAAGGTAGGGAGATTTGGAGGAAGAAGGTCTTGGAGTAACAGGTCTGCTGTTGAAGAGTCTTGGAGGATCAGAAGTTTCTCAGGTCTGGATCTCTCCTCCCTCGATTCTTTCCACTTGATGGCCCAAACCTGTGGGGTGGATCTTGGGAAAGGAAGGCTTTTATCTATGAGGGAGGAGTGGGGTCCTCCACTAGATTTTTCTAGGTAACTATATAGGTCCTTTGGTCCAAGTGCCATAAGGATCCTGGCCTAAAAACTCTCTTCTACTGCTTTTGATCACCTTCAAGTCAAAAGTCTCTATGAGTGGGGACATGTGGAGAAACAGAATAAATAACTTGTCTTTAAGTCAGTCCAATGTCCAAAAAAATTTCATCAGTCTAAGTCCAAGAACATAGAACAAGAAACCAACAAACACAGAGAAAAACAATTACCACACAGAAAGTTCAACCTTGCCATAGGTGGGCGTCCAGGTCCGTAAACACAGAGAAAGACAATCAACAAACAGTTTTCCCCTTCCATGGGCTCAATTATAGATACCAGTTGCTCCTACACACAGGGCAGTAGCCAGATAAACCAGGTTATAGCAACACTTGGCTCCTGCCGATATTGTCTTGCCATTTTCAGAAGGAGCAGAGCCTTCCCTGCTCCCTCCAGGGGGGCGTGAAGCATCCTTGAGTTCCCCCACACACACCATAGTCATGATGCTAAGGCATGTCTGCTTATTGCACCTGACCAGACTAGACACCATAGGCTTTCCAAGCCTCCAGATGCTTGCAAGCAAAAGTTGAAAAAGACTTACAAACTTAGACTTTGACAAATAGAAAGACAAACAGGAACTGTGGTAAAAGATTGAGACCTCCAATTCACAGCTCCAGTGTGTTTCCACAAGGAGTTGGATTCCTGGCCAATGCACCAAATGTAAGACTCTATCGAGCCTTAGCTTACAGGATACCCCCTGAGTGAACCATGTGGAGCCTGGATCAGTGCAAAAAGCAAGAGGAATTTATTGTTCCAGTACAATGGGATTGTTGCAAGCTTTAAGGAGAGGTGGTTACCCCACACAGTTTGTTCAGTTAGCTTCTATACAGTTCAGGGCAGCAACCATTAGGCACAATGTGATTGGCAGAACAGTGTGACTTTTTAAACTGATTGGTCTTCAGGGAATGAGGTGGCAAGGACTTCCCTTGTCTGAAGGTGGGCAGTCTGTCCTTCGGAATGTGTCCTGACCCACAGTCAGTTCCCACCCTGTGGTCTGAGAAATGTTAATTGGCCTCTCCCTTCTTGGGGGGCAAGTGTTCCATGACTTTTTCAAAGTTCCTGAGCTGACCTTTTCACAGTCAAGAATAAAAAAAAGAAAAGAGTTTCAGGGCAAAGCAAAGAACATCCACAAATTCTCAATAATGGTCAAGTGATTCATTGTTCATATGATATATGAAAAGAAAAGAACCAATGTCAAAAATATATAGAATACATGAGATACAGGTACTAAGTGTTATCATTCTAAGTTCCATCCCATAGTTACCTGACAAAACCCAGGTATGCTCCTCCCCTCAGTCACCTGACAACAGCTAGGTAGGCCTTACCCACTATAAAAGGGGCTGTTTGCCCCTGCTTCTCTCTCTTGCCTCTTGCTCTCTTGCTCCTTCTTGCTCTCCCCCTCTCCCCATTCCCTTTCCCCCCTCTCCATGTGGTTATGGCTAGCCTCTAATTCTCTATTCTTTCCCAGTCTCTGCTTTTCTCTGCCTCTGCTACCCTCTTAATTACCTTCCCCATGCCCTGAATAAATCTATTCTATATTATACATTCATGTGACTGGTCCCTCAGGGAGAAGGGATGCTTCAGCGTGGGCCTGCTGAGGCACCTACTTCCCCCACACCTCACACCACACTCCTATAGAACATATTCTTATACCTCTTTATCTTTTGTAAACAGATCACTGAGATATTTGCAGATGCTATAGAGCAGTGCTTTAGGGTGGAAGCATATAGTAGCATGCTTATATGAGGAATGTATTGTGGTTTGATTATATTTTTCTGGGAATTTTGTAAGGGTAACTAGAGGAAATTAAAAGTTTTTTCTTAAAACATGTTTAATAAATCAAAGCAAGAAATGAAAATGTGGCACAAGGCAGTGGCTATAGAAATATCAGTGGTGAATTAATGATATATTTGTAGATATGGCTCATATAGGAGTATTATAATTGCTTATTTCTTTTAATCCATTGCCAGACTAGGGTCCCTTGAATGGAGAATTGATATCTTATTAATTTTTACCTTTACTCCCAGGTGAGTCTATCAATGAAAAACATGTTTTAATAGCTTGTTGTATCTGGTACATAGAGGTCAGTCATTAAATCTTAGAGTAGATTTTTCTATGCTTGATTAATCCCTTGCTAGTTTTGATATATTACAATATTGTGAAGAAGATCATATCTTCATTTTCAATTCCCATTCAAGATCTTACATGATCTTCAACAGCATTCTTTTAGGATTTTTATCCTTTAGGTTTAAGAAACAAGATCTTTTTATTTTTCTCTCATATGGAAGGTCTTGCTTTTTCTTACAGATTTTATATTCTGGTTATTTCTGCTGCCTTCTTCTGGATTTTCATTAGCCATTTTATGTCCTGTTTGTAATGTGATAGCATTATAATCCGGTGAACACATCATCATTCTGCGTATCAACCAAATGCTAGATTTTGTTTTATTTCTATATATTTTCTGATAAAGAAAAATATTTTAGGCTTATTTTTTCATTCTAAGAAGTAGGATCCAAAGACACAGATTTATATATCCCATTGCATCCCATAGCTTAAAATAAAGTGGTGTGAATTTGTTCCTTGCCTTTGTCCCTGGTAAAACTTATCTATCATTGTCGTTCCTTTTGTATAGGTTATTGTAATTTTCTTATATTTTATTCCTGGCAGTTTGGTATTTGGTATATCTCCAGAAGAGCTTAGTGTCAATTACATTTGTTCCTTCAAATTACTTATAAAAACTGTCAGATTAGTCTGACCCCTAAGAGATTTCTCCATTTGTAGTTTTTGTGCAGAACAATTCTCCCTACACTATGTTTCTTGTCTGTAATTCACCTTTCTTCTCAAGGCAAAAATAGTCTTCTCAACTTAAGTAATAGCAAGTGAAGTTGACAAAAAGGAATTTTGAAATGAAAATGATGTAAAAATTTGTTCTAGCTTTTCCACATTACTATCAATGAAAGTTTAATATGATTAATTCAGTGTGGTTTCCCTTATAGAAATTGCATTTCTCCCTCATGAATATATCACTTTAGCTATGTGTTTATATTTTATTTTTTATGATGCTTTTGTTTGATATATAGGTAAAATTTAAAATTCCCACTAAAACTTTTCTATGAATACCAACTAGAATTATTTCTACATTTCCAGTGACTATTTGCACCATTAGCCAATAGCTTCCAAATCATGCCCCTTTCATAAAATCATATCCTTTACAGTTTCCTTAAGATTAATCAAGTAAATCTATAAATCTATAGCATTCTGTAATTTCTCTCTGTGTCTCTGTGTGTCTTCTCTCTCTCTTTTTCTCTCTGTCTCTCTCTGTCTCTGTCTCTCTTTCTCTCTCATACCATGAAGCATATATATATCTTCTTACTCTCATTCCTAATACCTGTATGACTTGTATAAGTATGCATGGGCTTGCATAAGTATGTATGGGTTTTGAGTTCTCCATTGGAAACTGGTAGGCTCAGCAGATTACACAAATAAAAGGGAGTCTCCCTCCATCATTATCTATTACATCTATTACTTCCACTAACTATTGATAAGGTTGATCTTGCATAGGCTCAGTGCAGAAGAACTACAGTTGATAAGAGTTAATGATTGCAATCATTTTATTCAGTCTAGAAAATGACACTTCAGGCTGGGCAATGGTGGCATACCCCTTTAATCCCAGCACATGGGAGGCAGAGGCAGTTGGATTTCTGAGTTTGAAGCCAGCCTAGTTTACAGAGTGAGTTCCAGGACAGTCAGGGCTACACAGAGAGACCTTGTCTCGAAAAACAAAAAACAAAAAACAAACAAAAAGAAAGAAAGAAAGAAAGAAAGAAAGAAAGAAAGAAAGAAAGAAAGAAAGAAAATGGTACTTCACAGCTCTTACCCCTCTCTTCCGCCTCTTATATACATCCTATTCCCTCTTTCTACAGAAAGGATGGAATAAGTAACTTGCTTAGGGATTGGACCCACATCATTTCTTATTTTATGGATCTCAGATTGCCAGAAATCTTTTGCATTCACAACTGCTGATTTAAAAAGATGCTTCTCTGATTAAGTTTGTCACCTGTACTCTACAATACTCAAAACTACTTTTGTATTGGGGTACATACATAGGCATTTAGAAGGCAGTTTGCTGCTTAGTAAGTTTAGTTACGACA